>KB671509.1:1735803-2000803 GCA_000349105.1 Anopheles epiroticus | reverse complement strand
TCTTTGGCGGTCATCTCCTCGACCGAGATGTCCTGGATGGCGAACCGCAGGATGATGGTCCAGATCATGCCGAGGGTCATCTTCAGGTTGCCGTCGACGATTTCCTCCGCACCGATCGACACCAGCTTCACACCCTTCGATGCAATGAAATCCAGCGCCTTGTTAACATTGGCAATCTGGAATTACGGATGATAAAACGTAGATCACAGAATGTTTAAAGTCAATTTATACAGCTCAGTGTATTTAAATTGAGGTACATGCATGTTCATAAATCTTGTTGTCTTGCCTCCTGCTCTCCGTCGTATCCAGACATTCCAACAAATAAATTCAAACCGCCGCATCCTCTGCGGCACGCAATCCGCACGACAAAAATAGCATCGATTACGAAAGCGGTTAGTGCCAGATTGCCTGCGCGGTGCTGCCATCGCATCCGACCACTCTGGATATGCACGCCCAGGGTGATGTGGTGAGTGGCCGAAGCTGGCGCCTCTTCCGTGCGCCAGCTGCGATTACGAAAGATGGCGGCCTATGACCGAGGTTTAGTTATTAGATTCGATGTCACGGAACACCGTCCTGCCCCGAGTGAGGGAGAGTTCAACCAGGATGTGGGCCAGCATTTGCGGTTGGAATGTGAGATTCTCATCCACCACGTCGTGCGCCGCACTCTGTCTCTCTCTCTCTCTCTCTCTCTCACTCTCTTTCTCTCTCCATCCATCTAGAAATAGTGTTTCGCTTAGTGACCAACCGGCGTTCGAATGCATGGATCCCGCGCTCATCAATACGCAATCGTAGTCGCCTGCCTGCGGTAAACCAACGCAGGCACGATCGCTTTCGATATCCGCGTTTGCGGTGCAGGAGCAGGATCCCAAACGGGTGTCACGTTGCACGGTGCCGCCTTCTGCCGCTGATTTCCCCAAGCCCATCGTCGCTCGTTCCTCATTCTGCGGAACAACGATTAACTCAAACATAGTTGCTCAAACCTGAATACACATGCTCTGTTGTTATTTCTGCCCCATTCCTTCGAACGGAGTCACGTCTTGCGATGAAATCAGAACCCAAAAATGTCTCATCCCCAAAGGGAGGAGGAAAGTGTCTATCGCGCCCGCGACACCGAGAATCCCACCGAGCAGACAATCGCCTGTGCCACAGTAGAACAAAATGAGCAGTATGCAGAATGGTTCATCCTCCCGGCTCCCAGCATCCGCCCAACCTATATAGGTGTGTGAGTGAGACACGGGTACCGTCGTACCGTATCTTTAAGCTAACGAAACAGGTGGATGATTCAGATGTCTTAAAATATTCGCTACCACAGTTGCCATTTTCACTTCGTTCCGCGCCATGTTTGAAATTTAGGGTCGCCGCGCCGCGAACCACTGCAAAACACTCATCAATGGTGCAAGATGATCATGTGTTTCCTCCTCTGCCTGGTGCCAGGTTAGAGGTCCACCCCGTTCATACCATCTGCACTAAGAGCGGCGGTTGCGAACGTATTGAGACGAGTCATAAGGGTATATTTACCGATCCATTATTTCGTATGGCAAATAAACAACATTGCAGCATCATCGGAACGATCGACGGTGGAGAGTTTCCGAACTGGATCACGATCGCCAATCATTCAATTCAAAATTCAAGTAAAATATGAGCGCATGATGACAGAAGTCGACCGATATTTTCGTTTCTTCATGCCGAACCGTAACCAACAGCAACAGGTACACAAAAACACAGCACACACCGCCAAAACGGTTGTGTCCATCGACGGCTCCTGTCCTCAGAAAATCGCATCCTTCAACGAAACGATACGAGCTGCCGTTGCTCAGTAGGTCTGTCGCGTACGTTAGTATAAGTATTTGCATCACGAATTCCTCGCTTTATTTTTACCTTTAAAAAAGTATAAATATTTCCCAGCTTTTCCCAATGCCATCCCCTTAGCCGTCGTTTCTACGCGGTTCCGTTGTGTAATGATTGCGAGCAAACAGGGCCGGACCTTCGTCCAATCAAACGTGGTCTTCTTGCGCGAGCAGAATGACTGTTTACCGCATATTAGCACAAAACATGTGACCGTCCATTTGTTGGGTGGAAAATCTTTCAACGGGTTCACCTTGCACACTAATGAGTCATGGACACAAATTTCATTGAACACAAATATTGTCTTCCCACGCTCCTCAGGCAACGCCTCAGTTTGTTCCACAGGGGTTTTTTGGCGCAAGAATGCAGCGCTCGCAAGGGTAAAGGAAACATGGGACTAGAGGCAAGGGAAAATATTTGTTCGTACTGATTACCATTTGGCAGACGCTTTGGCCCTGCTTTTGGAACCATTCCAACCCACGAATGATTTATTAAATTATAACATTGGTCGTCTTCTTTCCTTGCGGACCCTTACTCTTGGGCCAAGCCAAGGTAAGTCCAAAGGATCGTGCAGCTCATGGCCCAAATAAACAACACCTTCAAGCACCATTGCACACACTCGTCGTCCATCACACGGGCATCACACTTCTGTACCGTCAGCTGTCCATACACAGCTTTCTTTCGCCATCACAGAGGGCGTCCCCTCACTCAAAACCCTCGCGGTTCTACTGACTCAGCGTGGGCACGCGTCACAAACATTGCCCTTTTCGCACCTCCGCTCGTTTTGCCTTTCCGTGTGGGTAAGCAGCGCAAGGTAGTAGCAGCCAACGTACACCACACCGTGACTATGTATATAACCATCCCCCGTGCAACACATGATCCAACACCTTGCGGCACGAGGGACGACCAAGACGACTCCAATCACTCTGGATCTGTGCCCCACCTTGCCACCCTGCCTCTCGGTTCATGGTTTGGTAAGAACGCCGACCTTGGCCAGACTGCTGACCTGTCAATCTGCGTACAGTACGCAACTGTTAACTCAGCTGAACACTGTGTACGCTCCAAAGGGAGGCATTGGGAAGACCTTTTCCTTCGCAGGTCTGGTGGCACAGGTGCAATGTAATACTTCCTAAGGTTCTTTACAAAGTTCACATGCTTGGCGATAAGAAATTGTGCTATCCGCCAATCAATCAATTTGCTAGGCAAGCACATGTCATGACTGTTCAGTTCAGGTTGTCGATCAAAGCCCTCGTCGAATTGTCTTTAATATGTCTTTAACATTTAAAAGATAACGCTTCTCTTTTTAATTCTGCAGGCATCGTTCATATGATCATGCCGATTAGATATTCTAATGGGCCGCACGAACTGTACCAAATAATTCGATTGCTCCTTGAATTCTATTGCTTCTGAGACCCGGGTGGACTAGCTCACCCGCTTCAGAAAGAATTTAAATGCTTGAATCTCAGAAGATCAACAACATAATTAGTCCTGCGAGACGTTCACACCTATTAAACATACATTTTTGAGGTCTTCGGTCCCAAGCGAATATTTAAAACCTCTCTCTCCTACAAGGCGTAGGATGCGACACACATTTTTAATATTTTCGCACATGAGCTTGATAAAGTGACTGTCCCGAAATTCTCGAAATCTGCCTGCGAACGCATAAAATGCCATCCATCACGAGTGACAGATATTTATAACACAGAGATTTTGGGAATAAATTATGACAAGAGGTGATTAACGAGACTTATCAAAAACACTTGTACGCGATCGCAAATCGTTTGGTTTCCGCAAGACAGTTTCTCTTCTTACAGTGACATGCTGGTAAACTTGTATCTTACCTTGTGGAAACGCATCTTGCCACGGTCGGGCTTTGGTAGGGTCTCGCCGGAGATGACCTCCAGCAGGAGCATGAGTTTGAGTCCGTTACGAAAATCATCCTCGATGTTCTCGATCGAGGTGCCGGCTTTGCGCAGATGGCTGTTACACCAGGCGGTGAAGGTCTGTATGTGAAGGAAAGAAAAAAAAAGAATAATTAAGGTATTGTATTATTGCTGAAACTTTTAATTCAAAACACATATTACCCATATAAAAACATTCTTTTACCTAAATCGAGTTTATTTGCTATTTTGCTGCATGCCATTTTCTACTGCCATCCTTCAAACGGGCCTTCATGTTTGAATGCTTAGTATTTCACGCTCGAAGGCAAGCAGGCCCACCGAAAGGATCGGATCAAGGCAGAAACAACAGCAACGGGGGACAAATATGAGGGCAACATGAAAATTGGCAATGAGAAAATCTGTTCAACGCAGGTTGGCCGAAAAATTACGGCCACCTTTCTTTCATTTTTTTTCTTACTTCCTCAACGCTCCCCAACCGTTTTGACCCAGCTAAACACACTCTTCGTCGAATATGTGTGGCGATCGTTCTTCTCCGTGGTGGAGAGCAGTTTTTCTCGAGTTCTATAAATACTGAACTGTATGTATTTGAGCTCCAAGCCCGTAGTACTGTGGCAGCAACAGCAACAACAGGCATTTTTTCGCTGTTTATTCATGGTTTTCATGGGGAAAAAGATGTTTTCCCTCGCACACGCGACTTTTGCTGCCCCTTTGGGCCGATTGGCCATAAACACCCACCCATAATTTCACACCCATAATCCAGCTGCCCCGATACGCGACGGGGCTATAAGTAAAGAAACGACTAGCTGGTCGCGTTCCAAAATAAAGACTCCACTATTAGATGGCTTTTACTTCGCTCTATACAGACATTAATACAGACGTTTTCATATCTCAGTTTAAATGTTGCTTCAGGAAAGTTCATGAATGATTCTCAATTTCTTTACATTCCTTACATTAAGCCATCCCAAAGCTGTCTTTAAACCTGGATTCTCCATTGTCTCATCGAATTAGAGCACAAGTACTCATTTTTTCCGCCGCTCAATGTCAAAATTGACAATCGGTGCGTCGTAAATATGCAATCGGTGGTCAAGAGAACCCCACCGCACCATCACCAACGGGCGTGCGTGTGCGTAAAGTCTCGTCTATGCAAAGCAGCATCATGCGATGGGTCTTCGCCAGAAGAAGCGCAAGGAGGAAGGGCAACATCCGCGAGATGACCACCGCCGGCAGCGAAGAAGATCGTCGAGTCGATGATCGGTGCGCGGTGGGAGAGATATTTTTAGTTGCAACCATTACCGAACGCCATATCCGATTCTCTCTGTGCAGCGGAGTACGCAAATAGCACGCACGATTCACCGGAACATGCGCATTGCCGTTTGAGAGAAGGATGCTGCTTCATTGTGATGCCAATGCTTTCATACAACCACACTGATCGGGGTGGTATGCTCTTGCGCACATACCCGCCAAAACGGAGATCCCCTCGCACTGCTACTCGCATCCTCTCGACACTCGGCAAGGGTCACACCGCTGTTCGGGCCAATGTTTTGAGGACGAACGAACGGTACGTACGGATTTGTTGGCCAAATTTTAATGTGCACACCCTTCGGGGTCTTTATGCAGGCCGCAGCTAATGCAATGTATGCAAACAAAGTTGAGAGTGAAAGGCGTCGTTTGCCCATTTTCCTCAACAAATATTGTGTAATTGACGGGGGGAAACCTTATGCTCTCCCTGCGGCTATGCATGTGTGTGTGTGTGTTTTCCTTCTTCCTTTTACTTCTTACCTCATACTTCACAGTCTAATTTTAGTTGTCCTTAACCACATTTTCTCGAGGTGGCGCGCGGATTTCGTTTTCTTTGGCTTTGGCGCACACATCCTCCTCAGACGTGTAAATGTGTTTTTCTTGCTTTGCAATTTTTTCTCATCCTACTCCTCTGCTCCCACTCGGTCAATGCATTGTCTAGCATCGGTATCTCTCGCTTCAAATCAATCTATTATCCAATTCATGTGCACTTTCAAGTCGTACAATAATCCCACACCTAATACGCCCAGCATTCGACGCTTAGTTTTCGTAGCATTGCAACAAAAAGAGGTTATGGCAGGCGCCAGCATCGGAACCTTCCCTTCTCAACCCCTAACCCCCCCTGTCTGAACACTGACCTGACCCCTAATTATACCCGCAGCCGCCCTCGAAACGATAAGAGGCTCCCTTACCGTCGCGGTATTTCATTACGACTGCGAGATGCACACGATCGTGTCACAGTACGACTCGATCGATGATCCTAATTGCTACCCCGCCCTGTTCGACAGTACACCAATTAAAATTGCCCCACAATGGCGCTCCTTTCCCATGCATGCATCTACGATCATTAGCAGTAATTGTGCAGTTTGCACGTACTCAACGTTCACCCAGCATCATAGAGGCGACTTTGCGGAGTAGTTTGGGGAAACTTTTCTCAATTTCCTCTCAACCACCTTAAGATTTTGCCGTGCCTCGGAAATGGAGACGCACAGTAGTTTTCTAGCGCTCAAGAATCGAGCAACAGCACAAGAAATGGCGCCACAGTTGCGCCTGCGTGTATCTGCGAACCCACCCAACGTCTTCCCCCCGAGATAGTATGCGGACTTCTCTCTGCCTCGCCCGAAGCGGCAAAACATGCCAACTGAAACGCTGACAACATCACGAAAAAGAGTGTGTTTTAAAAAACCGAACGCCTCGAAAGGAACGTACTAGAACCTGGGCTGGTGGATCATTCGTCAGAAGGAAACCAGACGAGGGACGCGTTAAGAGCGTAAACCATTGGGAAGGGAAAAAAGAAAGTTTTCTTTTTTGCCAAAACAACAAAAAAAAATACAACACACACACACCCCGTTTTTGATGGTGACGATCGTAAGAGATACACACCATCGCTTTCGTGGCTACTGTTAAGGAAAATTTCGAAAATAGATCAGTCCTCTTCCCACCCAGAAGTGGAGCTACTATCGACTAGCTAAGCAACGGGACGAATGCGTAAGAGGCCGTCCTCCGCCGTCCCTTTCTGCTGGGATCTCTCACTCACTCTGTTGACTGGGAGGGTTTTCCAGCTCGTATTTCATTCGCCACTGTCGACAGTAGCTCGGTTCGATGACATTTCCACGCGTTACGCGGAAGATTTATCATCCGTTCGACAGTTGGACAGAGTTGGATTATGTCTCCAACATCTGCCAGCAGGGTTATGTTCATCGCTTAGGCTTGCTAAACAAGAAAGCAGCTAAAGCATTATTTGTTACCGATCTCAAGGCTTCAAGATTCAAAATATAACCTTGACTGCAGAAAGACATCACCTAGCCACACAATCCACATGTGTCCAATTCGCAATTAGACCTACGAGAACGGGGACACACCACGGCGCAACAATGTCACGGCGATGATCGAGTGTTACATCACAAGATCTCTGGTGCGATCGGTGCCTTTTCGTTGGAGAGCGATCAGCAGGTGTTCCGCCAGCCAGCATCCAATGCAGCGGAACCGGGAGCGGAGAGGATCGTCCATCATACTGCTCTGACGCATGAATGGAGCTGACATGAGCAGCAGCTCCCGGATCCGGACACTGGGGCGGCGACTCATCGTCTCAGAGTGGGTCAATGGTTACCTTCTTCTCCCCATCCGGTCTCAGTAACGTTTGCGTCATTAGTCGACGTCACTGTCACGCTCGGATTCATCACCTTCTGCGCTACGTCACTGATAGATCCGATGCAACAAGAGAGATGATCGCGATCACCCTCCCACTATTCATCTCGATCAAAGATGATCCCCTCAAAAACTTGACCCTGAATTCCTCGCCCAGCTCTGTCCCCATCTCCTCCCATTTCGTCCTATTTCCTCACGCCGCTTTCCCCTCTCTTTCGCTTTCTCAACCACCCCTTGGAACTCACCTTTTTCTGCTGCTTCTCCCAGGCCGGATCGAGCAGTCCCTCCCGCTCCCACTCTTCCTCCTGCTCCATGTAACTCGCTTCGTCGTACTGGCCGACGTATCCGCCGTTCTCCATCATCTTCGTACAATTTTCGTTCGATCACTGCTACAATCGCTCACTCCAAACGGGTAGCACGTATGGCACACTAACACACCGCACACACCGCACGTCGTCGTCGTCCAACAGACACTGGCACTCGCTATCGCGCACACTAGCCAACTAAGTAGACAACACACTCTTCCCACGGCGCGTCTTCCTTTCCCGGCGCTCTCGCTTTGCTTTCTACTCTTTCCTATTTGCCGAGAGAATCGATCCTCGGCTCACACGACGAGGGTTTTCCTCAGTTGCCTGCGCGGAAAAATAACGAAAATTGCATGAAACCACTGAAACACTAGAGCGGGGGCTACACACTACTGCCAACTACTACAACAAGAAAACCACCACTTTCTCTCTCTTTCTCTCTCTCTCCCTTTCTCTCTCTCTATCTCTTTTACTTTTGGGAGCACAAAACACACTTCTCTATCTCTCTTTCTCTCTCGGTTTCCCTCTATCTCTGTCTCTCTTCTGCTGCAAATGCGCGAGTGAGACAGAGACAGAAATCGTTCCTTTGCTTAATTAACCTATCTCTCAATCGCTCAACACCACACACGTAAACGCGCTGAGCGGATCCTGGCAGTTGCCGATGATCTTGAAGTGTAACGACTCTAACGGGCAGGGACCGTCTTAAAATTGTCGCTTTGTTTCGTCACCCAACAGAAGGTACACACTTTCGAACGCACAAAGCAACACCGTCACTACACACGCCTAAGCGGAAGATCTTCTTGCTTCGCCCTCTGCACGATTACTTGCCCGGCAACACTGTCAGTGGTCGAACGATCGAACGGGTAACGACGAATACGTAATGCGCTCTCGTCCCGGCAGGACGTAAGACTTTGTTCGTTACAACACAATGACGAAGGTGGCGATCGTGTAGCTAAGCTACTTGGCATGTTAGAAAGGCTACTGAAGTAACTGTCTGGTTATTTTACATCTAACATCACAAAGATACTAAGCTATTACTATAGGCGGAGAAGGTTGAAGGTTTAAAGCACCTTACTTAAGAGGGCATCAAGAATAATGTTGTTTAGTAGGGAATCAATTGGGTAGAAACATCTAGAATCGGCTCTTATATAACTGGAATACAATTAACGAGTCAATATTGTGCCTAAAGGTGAGTCCACAATTTTTATTTGTAGATGAACTTGTCATTAACGGACATTGCAAAACTGCAGGATGGGAAATATAATTAACAGAAGTCTAGGTATCCTACTGTCGGGTAAGAATATTTAAAATGGCTTGTTTTCGAGCACTTCCAATAGGCTTTAAAATGGAAGTGTTCCAGATACACTCCAACACTGCACAGATCGCAGAACGATGCACATTCAAAAATTTCCACTTCAAACGTTTGACCAAACCCGTGGCAACATGTGATCTCTTCAATATTCCAGTCCATATAGTCCATCATAAATGAGCCAACCGGAAAATATAATCAGCTTTTCCTCGTCTTCTTCACACAATCACACAATCAGTGCCATAATTCTAAAATTCTTCGATTTATTAACACCGTACGGACGGTTGCACACACGGCCCCAAAAACCACCCGGAGGTAGATGAGTAAGAAACAAACCACTTCACGGTTAGATACGGTGAATGGGGGAGATGACTTTCGTTCGTCGGACTGATCGCATCGGTAGCGAACCCAAAACTAAGGCCCATCGACTAGTCCCTGTCTGCGCACCCGCCCAATACGTTCGGGCTGTCCGCTTCTAATGCGCTCGGGAGGTGCGCATTCGCACTAGCAGCAATTCAATCAAATCCTTCACTCGCCATTCTATCTCTTTCACACTGCTACCGACACACAAACACACATATCCCAGCTATTTCTCTATTGCGCTCGGTTTAACGCATCTTGCCTACGCACAAACACCAATCCACCCACACCTGCATACTGTTGGGGTTTGCATCCCTCGGACCGTCTCGCCCATCACCAGGTCAAGCTGGACCCTCTGTTTCTTATATTGCTCGAAAAAGGTGCAACACACCCGAAACAACAAAGATAAGCCCGCCGACAATCACCACCTGAGTGAATGATATCGCTGAAATGGCACTGTGCCGTGTGCGTGTGTAATGTATCCGGAATTGCGGCCGCGCACGACAGCAACGTACGAACGTTCAAACGGAATTGACGCTGCTTGGGCGGGCATAGGCACACCGCGGCCCAAAGCGACACCGAGCAGCAACAACAGCAGCAGCATGGCGAAACGAGGCAGATAAAAACCACCCAACCCCACAGCGACAAAGCGAGTACCACCAGCCAATGTTTGTCAGACAAAAGAGAGCGCCTGCGTTCCTAGATTACGGAACCAATTCCTACCGATCGAGTAGGGGCGCTTCGAGCCCTCCGTGGTGCCGTGTGTCTACAATGAAAACAAAAACATTTCAGTTATTTAGCGTCATACTGTCGAGGGCCTGCACGCACGATCGTACCGTACAAACAACGAAACCGAAGGCATTAACACCTTTTTCCCGACAGTTAATTGAGCCGTTAAGGGCTGATCAAACAAACGACCGTTTGTCATCTAATTGGAAGGAGTCTCGTCTCGTGCTTGGTGCTGTCTTGTCATTGCCACCCATCATCGAACCTTCCCGGCCCAGAGGCCCGGTGGCATTCCGACCAATTAGTGTGTTGCATGCAGATCAAATAACGCACCAAAATATGTGCCAAAAACGTATCGAGTCACCGTCAACCGTAGAGAGCGTGCGTGCGGGTGCGTGCAGAACTTCCACGCATTTGGGAAGCTGCACACACCGCCAACACACGCACATACAAAAAGTTGTTTGTGCGTGAGTGTGTGGGCATCGGTCTCTCCTCACGCGCAAGCAGTGTCTATTTTTAAAAAAAGAAGAACCTTCAACACCCATCACACCCGTTGGCGGGGTGTGGGGTTACACGGGTTGGGTATGCCATCGGGCGGAAAATCGTTCCGTTCCGTACGGGTGAATGGCATGCTGGGTACGGATGGGACGGAAATTATGCGAGCAAAGATGACGAAAAGCAAACATCGCAACAATGCGAGAGCCACCGATTAGATGCGATTCGTTTCGAGTGCCGCACAGCTGTCCCACGAGTGGGTGGCACTTTGGAGTGGGTTCTTCATTCCGTGATCACGCTGCAAAACGCGCAAGTACGTTCATTCGCACACCTGCCGGCAGCGCACCGGTTCCGAATGCTTAGTTCCGCTTTACTGCCAGCCAGTGGGTACGGAGGAACTCGGGCACGCAGCGCAGGAATCTGCCATACGCACTCAATGGTGCGTTAAAATGTTACACATTTGTGCGAGATGGTCCCGTTTCGGTGTTTCTTCTGCTGCTACTGTCCCGGCGACCTCGCTAGCGCCAAAATTCCCACTTCGCTAATGGATTTCTCACGTACGGTATGGAAGACTCCGGTTGGCCAGAAAGCAGCACAGCAACACACAGAAAGCAACCGACACACGGGGCGTGCTGAAAGAAAGATAATTTAATGAATTGTCATAATTACTGTTGCAGCTGGTGGCGAGGATGGTGGTACATATCTTTGATCTTTGTTGTTCGATCGTACAGGGAGAGGGTATTTAAATCTCTCGCACGGTCTCTGTGTGCCACTTACAGTAATGTTTGCCGTTTTGCTGTACGTTGCCCACTTTTCTTGTTTATGGGGTTGATTTTTGAACTAAAATGTTCAGCACTAGCTGGACATTAAACGTCAAGCTAACTCAGATAAACTCTGATTCATCATTCTTTTTGCTACAAAAAGGTGTTCTCAATCCATTTCATCGCTACACCTTAATTGCTTTGGAGAAAGTGGCCAGCAAAGTGCAAGAAAACGAGGAGAACAGAACAGCCGAACGGAAGTTCAATCAACCACTGCTCGATTCCTCTTATGCTAACAAGCCTTATTTCTTCATTGGCGCATATACCTCAATTAGTGGGTATTGTTTGGATGTAATTATTGTTTGTTTCGAAATTTGGTAGGGACACACTACAAACTACAGCTGCCTGCAGCATTAATCTGTAACAGAGGGATCAAGTAATCGATTTACCATACGAAATTGCGCTGTAAAATGATACGCTCTTCTGTGTCTGTGCCTCTGCGCAGTAACATCATGCCCATAAAATGAAACACAATCCAAGAAAGGAGAAACCGAGAGATAGTGGGATCTGATTTTACACTTTCCACGTTACCTATCTCCCCCCGACGGAAATGTAAATGATCCATTTACATCCACTACGGAAACGGAAACTCGATCAAGCCACATTTGGGCGGTCGGAATAGGGTGTTTGGCGAACGACAATCGACTCACTCACTATTATGCATTAATCCAACGACGATTACAACCCGTTCAAGTGGCGTAATTTATTGCGCCGCGATAACATGGAACTGGGCAGGAATTTTATTACTCACTAAAGAGTACACTTCATGAGGAGAGTGTTAAAATTGAACAACTGCTTTGGACGCTGAAGTAGCTGGTTTGATAATCGCTGGCTGAGATAAGGTGCGTCTGATCGATTTAAATTAACCACTTTCGCTACACTCATGCTGCCTGGTGCCAGGGGGTGATTCATCCTCCACAATCGGTGAATCAGCGTCTGCACGTCGAAGGATGTCTTTCGCATGCCTCCAACGGTTCCTTTGCTTAAAAATTCATGATAACTTCCATGCTATATGGCTGGTCAGAAAAAAAAACGGGAGAGGACACCCGACCCGATTCGTTTGAAGCAAATAGGCAAATTGAACCAATGTAAAAATACCCTTTTTCCGAAACGAGTTATTTTTTCGCGTGTTTTTTGCTGCTTCATCGCATGTGTCTTATTTTAAATTTGGGACACTTTTCGAGGACAGAACGGTGCCAGCATAAAGCCAACTGACATTGCCAACTTCGGTTCGGTGTGTGATACACGTTTGAAGGAGGAGGAAGAAACGGAGGGTGGGAAGGACACGGTGGGGCATGGGCAAAATGATGGTTCTAGATATAAAACCCGAGGCTGGGGGGGGGGGGGGAGGCGAAGGAAAGATAAAAATAGAGCGTGGATCCTGCTGCTGCTGTTCGCAATATTATCGCTCGCGATATGCGCGTGTGATCGTGATCATGGTCTGTCATATTCATGGACTTTCATGGACATTGCAGATGATCAGGCAAGCAGAGGAGAATTGATTCATATTTCGTCTCATTCCCAGTAAGACTCGTTCGATCGTGTTTGTGCCTTGCTTAAGTGGGTTCGTCTTTCATTCATCACTTTAATGGCAAGATCACTAATGGAATGCTTCCGTTACCGTTTGTTACCACCCTCCCGCCAATTCCTTAATCCCTAGCCCATTAGTTTTGGTCTCAAGTTCTTGATCGTGATCGATAGTGCAGGCTTAACATCTCGCATCCTAAAAGAACCTCCATCCTTATGGCCGAACAGCACGAGGACAACAGAGGAAGGGGAGATAAAAATTATGAATTCATGGTTGGGGCAAAAAAGGCCAAAAAAGTTTTGTACAACTGGTCCCCACCCTCCAAACGTGCATAGTACAACACGCATCCTATTTTTAGAGTCTGATTTTTCTGTACTGGTGCGCAAAAATAGAACATCTTCTCACGGTGGATACTTTATGGGGAATTATTTATAGGACACGCACGCAGGCCGCAGCCGGCAACCGATCGTCCTCTAGCTCTTTACTCGCTGCCTCCATCTAGCGATGGATGTACGCAAGCAGGCTGCCAAGCGAAAACAAACTTGGCGAGTGAAATTTGGTAAATAAATAGCAACAAACCCCTGTACACGAGACAGCATAGCGCATACCGCTGTAGCATGTCATCTCCGAAGATGGGTTGCATTATTTTTTTAATATTAGGAGTACTAAAATACAATATCCGTTTCACCGGCACATATCAATCCATTAATTAATGTTTGCAAAAAAATGGAAAAGAGGAAAAGGTCGAAACACGACCTCCAATACTCTGGCAATCGCTGGTACGCAAGGTGGTTCCTTTTGCCTGACACTCGATTAGCAGCAAACAGGGGTAAATCATGTGTGGATTTAAAAAAAAAAAAACAACGGGAAATGCAACACCAACAAGCACACAACAGACCAAGTCCGGTCGCTTTGTTCGAGAACTGGGGGAACGAAGCATTGTGGAAATTGTAAAAACAAATGTAACACACAGTTCCCCCGGTACAAGGAAATGGGCGAGAGTGAACCATTGCGTGGGGGAAAATTGGATCGCAAAGGAAATCCTCTGTCGTCGCACCCCAAACGCCCAAGAACACGGCTACCCAAAACCTGTCCGACCGATGGAACAAAACCGGTACGCAGGGAAACTAACAGGACAGACAGGTTAGAAAGATAGGTCTCGGAAAGGAACGGGATGAGAGCGAGAGAGAGAGAGAGAGAGAGAGAGAGAGAGAGAGAGAGATGACGCTGTGTGATCCCAATCTATTTTTTGCAAACCGTCAACCGCCGTTTGCCAATTTGCAACAACACCCGTTACACCTCCTCCAAAGGGGATGTGGATCGAGGTAAGGCGGTAAGCGACGAACCCACCGAAAGCATTGCGTCCTTTCTGGGACACACAAAAAGTAACCCTTCTCGCTCGAGGGACGTCTGTTTGTGTGTCTTTTTTTTTGCCGAGGGGGTGTCCGAGGTTGGCGAATTTTTCGACCTCATCAAAGCAACTCATTTCCTCTCGAGCGTGCACACACGCACACTCGTACGCATACAATTGCCGCAACGTAGGCAAGCGCAGATATGTGCCTATCTCGCATCCCCTTTGCAAAAACCGGCCCCTGGCTGGCTTGCTATGCATTCAGAACGCACGGCAAATGGCGTCAACGACGTCGCTTGAACGGTGGTGAGGTCGCGAAAATTACCTTCCCACCGCCCAAAGAGCGATGCGTAAATCTTGCGTATCTTCTTCTATGCTCTGTGCGCTACCACCTAATGCAATTGCTGACAATAGGCGCGTTTTTTTCGTTTTGCTTCGTTTCTTGTGTTTTCGCTTTCGCGTACCGCCAAACGTTCTGTTTTCGAGAGCCACTTTCGATGAGCTGCGAATTTAAAGAGACGCCGTAACGAATTATGAGCGTTCCGGCCCAGAGAGGGGGAAACTTTATGGGAACGGGGTAAACGAAACAACGAAAACAAACCTCACTTCCAGGGGTTCGTTCGATCGAGTCTTCATTAAATGCACTTTTTGTCGATCAACACACACACACAAACGGACCCACACTCACCCACGGATACAGTCACTGAATGCCGCTCCTCACTCGCGTAAATAGGTCGGGTGGTAAATTTTCTCTTCGATGCACTTTGTTGCTGCTGCTCCACACTTCCAATTCCTGCAGAACGGTACACTGCAACTGAAACTCTGCCCTGCCCAACACGCGCACGTCCGGATGTTCCTAGCGTGCCGGACGCTATACTCTATCTAACGCCAACTACGCAACGCAAGTCCAAAGCCGTCTTTGTCGCCATTCGTCCTTCAGTGAAATTAGTGAGCCGGTTTTTTGAGACCAAGCTTGTGAGTTAAAAAGGGCCACTTGTTCAAATATTTACACACTCTTTCTCCTACAAACTAACTGGTTGGCTGGCTGGTTGGCTGGCTGGCTGGCTAGTTGCTGCCCTGTACACACAAAACTGGAATCAACGGTATTATGATTTCACACACAAACAAAAACCGATTGCACACACGGCCCGTTTGCGCGGTTGTCAAAATTTGTCCGCCGCCCTGACAGTTTCTGACAGCTGGTCTGGGGCGAATTTTCGCTCGTGGAAAAAGGGACAATTTTCCTTTTATCAAGGGAGATTTTCCTCCAAGTGAGGGAATATCACGTTCTACAATACAGAGTTAAATTTGGAATGATCATAATTTACCTAACTGTGAGTTTGAGGTACATTTTCGCTTAAAGACAGTTGCAAACTCAAAAGGTGTCTAGCGACGTGACACTACGGCACAGTGGGCAACTAACCTACACGTGCGGTCAACGCATTTCAAACATTTGCTAACTGAACAATTAAAAATCAAACACATCTTTCCAAAGTTCCTCCTTCCTTTGTGATATTATTTTTTTTTTGTGATATTATGTTGCTAACCCTTCAAAAGAGAATTAATGTCTAAAGGGCGAACTTTAATGCCAAACAACGGACGTTGAAAACACGAACAACACAAGATTCTAAATACATAACCTATTGTGTACCACATTTCACTGCTTCTGAATTCCTCTTTGCCTGCTCGCTAATAACACATTAAATATACTAACTATACGCCTTTTTACGAACAAGCTCGTCGTAGTAAAAACCTAACATCTTGAACAAACACACACACACACACACACACAACGATCTCACCTCACATAATCATCCCAGAGGAGAAGTAGATGGACGACTGCTACTCAGAAGCCACTTCTAAATGCCGTATATCCTGATTTCGTACAATGGTTCCTTCTAGTCCCAGCAAAGAAAACAACAACTGCTTACGATACACTTATGATACTACACACCTACAAAACACAGATACAAAGACTAGTAGCGTTGGTTGGTGTTTGGGGCTGTTAACATTTCGACGCAAAACGCAGTACGTTGGCTGCCTTGTGCTGCTTGCATTTGCTTTTTGCTATTTCGTACGTCCGGCAGAGCACCAGGTCCGAGTATGCTTGCCGGTATTCGCGCGACATCACCACGTAAATGATGGGATTGATGCACGTGGTCAGATAGATCAGCAGGTAGGATACCACGTTCAGCACCTGCACGTTGGGACGGACCAACTTCACCACGGTGATCGGCAGGTAGCACACCAGAAAGGCCAGAAAGATCACCAGTATCATCTGCAGCAGCTTCCGGTCCTTCGCGGACATCTTGCCCGCGCTCATGATCGAGGCACCGGACGTGTTCAGGTGCTTCTTGCGCTTTCGCGCATTCACATTGCTCGCGTTGCGCCTAACGCCCGGTCCGGATGCGTTAGCGTACCGTGGTGACTGCGGCTGCTGGTTGCGCGATTTTTCACTCCTCTCCAGACATCCTTCATCGGTCAGAGATGGTGGTATCTAAAATTAGAAGCATTACCGTGCATTACGCTTCAAAGAAGAAACAGGAACAAGCGTTCAATTATCACCCTATTGCCACTACAATCACAGTGATCGACGATGGTGTGGTTATCATGCGCCACGTCCAGTCCGCTGCCGGCCGCCCGGTGTGCTACATCCTCCGTCGACGATGCGCCGCTGCAGAATATTTCATTCTCGGTACTCGAATCGATGTAGTGCCAGTCAGCACGCTGACTAAAGTTGATGTACGACAGGGGCGGTGGTGACGGTGATCGATCCTTTGCCGAAGAGATCACTGCATACTGCTGTCCCGGATGTGGCTCGGGATGCTGGGCCAGCTGATTGCTCACCACGCTCGATACGTCCTCCAGACTGTTGTCGTCCAGCGTGTCGCTCGTCAGATCTTTGGCGCGCAACGCGGTCGATCGTACGATGTAGAATATTCGTGCGTAACAAACAATGATCGCCAGACAGGGTAGTGCGAATGCGATGAAAAATAGAAACTGTTTGGGCGAGTTGTCTGCAAGGAGAGGGAAGGAGGTGAAAGCATGGAGGAAGTTTTTCGTCACTCAACCCCCGGTGGGGTTTTAGTCACTTACTCTGGCTATCGGGCAGTATCGAGCAGGAGTGAATGTTAATATCGAGACCAAACTTTCCCCACTTTTCGTGCCACGTGGGCAGTAGCGAGCCAAAGCCAAGGATCCAAGTAAAGGCCACCATCAGGCAGAGATGCTTCGTACGATAGATTCTTTGCCGCGTGTGTGTGTCGGGAGGAAGCGAGGAAAAGACGTTAAGTTAATTTTGGTGTTTGAAGTCTCGCAGAGCAGATCTGTCTCTCTCCCTTACCTTTGATACAGCCGCTGATGGCCGATCATAATGTAGCGATTGATTGTGATGGCCAGTATGGTAAACAGTGAGACGGCCAGCAAACCATACCGCATCATCGGCAGCAGCCGGCAGAACACATCCCCGTACAGCCACGCCTGGTGCCAGAAGGTGCTCGCCGCCAGTGGCAGGTTGAAGCAGCAGAACAGCAAATCGGAGAACGATAAATTCATGATGAAAACGGCCGTTGCGTTGCGTGTCTGTGGGAGAAACGGTAGCAGGGATCAGCTGTACGCAAGTTGTGGGCCCAGAAGAACGGAAACATCCGGCTCCGGTTGCACTATTTATGGTGAACGATATGTTAAATCTTCATCGACCGCTTTTGTTTGTACGGAGTGGCCACATTAATCCATTTGAACTGGAGCACCTGTTTAATAGCGCACGAACGTTTGCGCCGGGGCCATCTCTCATCGGTACGCACCTTCTTACTCTTGACCAAGGCCACTATTGTCAGCAGATTGCCCGGTACGCCAACGACCATGTACGCGATGCACGTCACCGTTGCGATGTTAAGCAGCACCCGTGAATATCCGGTGTAGAGCGGTATGGCATCGCTTGATCCTGATCCTGGACAAAAGAAGTGGAAGAAGTAGGGATTTTGGTTTCAACACTTCCAGAGTACACAATCCCTCGCTCTCTCTCTCCCTTTCTCTCCCTGTCCTTCCATCATGGATGCGTCACTGTGTTTACCGTTGTTGGTGAAGTTGCCATGTCCCGGATGACCAGTGTCGAACAGATCCATGGCTCGTGGTGGTTGACAGAGGCATGTATGGAGCTGTAGGCGCTGCTTCACTCACAATCGACACCGAATATCTCTCATCGTTTCCGTCTCCGAACCTTTCCCCAGAAAATACTAAACGCACGGCACAGATGTGTTCCTTCCAGATCCACGTCCACTTACTTCAACGTGGTTCGCACTACTGATTTCGGCAACGTCTCTGTCTCTGTCTTCCTCGGCGAATTGTGAAGATTCTATTCGAACCACTTCAAACTCGGCAGCCGCCACCAGCGTTGTTGTTGCTGCTGTTGATGATGGTGATGATGTTCGTGCTGATTGTTGCTTGACCAGCGGCACACATTCCTAACAACAACCCCGCCCGACAATACCCAACACCTGGAGCCGCCGTTGACCACGGACGTGGCTTGGCTAAGGCGCGTCCCGAGGAAAACTGACCAAACGTACGTATTAGCCGCCGAGCACCGTCCGAACCATCTCCCTATCCATCGCCATCCTTGGCGGGGCTGGCGAGATACTTGATGCTGGTCCGCTGGACACTGGACGGGACCGGGCGGGACGTGCGTTTGTGAGAAAAACGGCTACAACAGCAACAAACAGCCAAACAGTATGCATATAAAAATAGAATCAATTTATGCGCACAACAACCGACCGGCCACGGTTGGTTACAGCGCGAGAGAAAGAGCGGTTTATGTTTTCTTCTCCTGCGCGTACGGGGTACAGGCGGTACGGGCGGGGGGTTTGGTGGGTTGATTATTTTTTTGCAGCTTCGATTTTACTACACACAAAAACGCACGTACAAACGCGACAACACCAACAAATTGTTGTGAAAATGGGAGGGGGGGGGGAAAGAACTGGACAGAGGGAGGGGCGGCTTGACGGAATGAGAAATAAAATTTCAAGCGTAAACTGCGCCGGAGAAGGAAGTCGTTCTTTCCACGGTTACGAAGTCGCGGATAACGGCCATTGGCTCAACCCCGAGAACGGACGAAAAGAGACGATCTTCACACGCGGCACGGCCTTTTTATGCCGTAGTAATCTGCCCATCACACAGCTGGACAACAAACCCTGTTCGACGACAGTTCCTGCTCCAACGGACGGACGGTAACGCACTGCACGCTGCGGTCAATCGTAATGCAACCGATGGTCCTTCTTCTGCCAGTCTCAGACAAGACTGGCCGGGCCTGACCAGTATGCAGGGTGCTGCTAAAATAGGGCACACACGTACAAGCATACATACACCTTCGCACACACGGTTGGTGGTGGGTTGGGAGGGGAGGGGGAGGAGTGTTGGGTCCATTGTTTACTTTATTTTGTAATGTAAACTAATTTAGCCGACACCGTAGGATGAAGAAACACTTCGTCCGACACGCTGGACGCGGTGGTTTGAACCTTCCCCATCGCCGCAACCGATGACGATGGTGGGTGGTGGGTGGTGATGGTGCTGGGTGGTCTAAAGAGGTGGGTGGTAAGGCTTTCCTCGTTTTCACTTCGCGTACGAAAGGGAAATTCATGTCGATGATATTTTCCCGGAGCGGAAATCGTGTTTTCGAGCGCGTGGGCTTGTACGCAAGACTACAAGCGTGCGAGCTGTCGCGTGCAAGTGTTACGTTGCCATGGTAACGATGCGTTGAGCGTTGGAGTTTCGGCGGGCAAATATACCGCAACGTGGTTTCGACGTTTCATGATAAAGAGTTTTACTTTGAAAATTGGGAACAACATTCACATAATGAATAATGCAAAAAAAAGGAAGCAATAAAGATGTATTTACACATCCATAAAATTCGGGACGATCAGTGTGTGAACACAATGTCGATTCGAGTCATAATCTTATTGAAGGCAACACAGTGATGATGTTTGCATCCGGCAGCGCCAGATGCCACCAGTCCTGTGTGAAGCTAATCTCTATGCCCCTGCTTTTTTTACACCAACCTTCTCTAGGATGTTTCCTTCCCCTCTTGCTTTCACGATGCTGTCCACATCTATTCAAGGTTCGTTATAAGAAAAAAATAACAGCTGGAGTAAGAACTATTAGAAAGGAAAGGGAAAAAGAGACAGAGAGAGATAGAGCGAAAAGGATATTGCCGGCGGATGAAAGAAAGGGATAGTGAGACGGTAACTTCCCTTTCATTGCTTAATTCTTTGTGATAAATCTCGGAGTAAAAAAATCTACAAACAAAAAAAATCAATATTTATCGAAAATTAAAATTTCATACAATTTTTACTCGCTATCACAAAAAAGTATTTCGCTTTTAAATGAATGATTCGAACTTTAAAATAGTTATTTACACTTACGGTAATATTTGATGATTTATTGCTTCACCATCAATGCACTTTTTGTGACTAATCGTTCTTCTCTTCTTTGTTTTGTCTTCACGGTTTAACTTGCGCGCGTATGTATCGTGTCCTTTGTTTTGTTTTCCTTCATTCTCCTTTTGCACAACTGCGCCGCTAGCGAATATGAAAGGGATGCAGCTAGCAAGAGAGCAGAGAGAGAGATCGAAAAGCGTTGTGCTCCCAGAACTGGCCAAAGAGCGAGAGAAAATAAGTCGTGCTGTCGGCATTTTAACCCTCATGTATGTAACCAAATGTGCGCGTTGATGCGTTTTCGAATTAAAATTTTAAACCTTTTTTTGTTAATGTATTCTTTTTTCTATGTCTCGTGTTTCTCTTGCAATTATTTAACAAAATAATTGAGTTAAGCTAAAATGTAACCCCATGTGCATACATTTTCACATGTAACATTCGGCTGGGTGCGGACATCACGGTTAAGCCCAGTGTGCAGCACGGTTCGGCCTGCTGCAATCCGCACCGCGTGATTAGTCGTCTCTCGCACATCGCGTTGCCATAACATCGAACTCAACAGCCGGGGCTTTGCCGGGTGCAGGATTGTTCGTCTAGAGCCCTCCGGCAGCACATTCCAACAACCATCGCGTCAGTACGGCAGCACATTTGACGACGTCTCTCGCACTGCAGGGACAGAACGATAACCGCACGGCGCGCGTGAGTCGGTCGGGGCCGTTCGAGTTGATTCCACACATACGCGAGCGCTACATTTTTTGTGTTTAACTGGCCGTTCATCAATTCGTTGTTTACATTTTCGTCAGCAGCCCTAGTTGATAAGGAGTATCGGTTTAGTGCCGAACGGGTAGCGACGACAGTGTGTGCGCAGGCAGTGTGTTAGATTTGAACCGCGATCGCGTTCCGCTGTGCTAGTCGGGTCGTGTGAGTGAGTGTCCCCGTGTGTGTACAAATATTTGAAAGAAGGAAAAAACCGGCATGATTTGTGTGCGTGCAGCAAGCCTCGAAAAGACAAATATTTGAGGAGGTTAAGAAACCGCGGCTGATTGTGGGTCCGTCCGTTATCGGATCGTCCATTGCTCCGGTTCCTATCGCCTTATCACCACCGGTGCCCTCACGAGGAGTGTCGTTCAAACAGCGACAAAACAGTCCGTGGTCTCCCAAGTAAAGAAAGTATTTTGTGGCAGCCTGTTTGCCCAACGGCCGGTAGAACGTGTCCCGGTAGAACGAAAAAAGGGTCGGGAATAGTGTTGTGCGCGATTTAACCCTTTGCATTTTCTTTGCTTTAGGCTAGCAACGGTTGCCGGCCTACTTCATTGTTGCAGCGGTGACAATGAGTGTCTTCACCTATCGTCTGCTCGCATTGACCGTGGTGTACTTTACCTGCCTCAAGGTTGGCCAAATGCTGTTTCAAACACTAGCAAGCGGTGAGGTTGAAAATTAACACACGAAGAAAAAAGTGGCGTCCACGCGAAGGACGAAAAGCACCGGAAGCACACATACACACACAAGCGCAGCACAGTGTGAGATTGCGAAAATAAATACGCGAGTGCGAAAGTGTTCCTATCACAGCCAGAACGGTGTACGTGAGTTGAAAAGGGCAAAGAAGGTTAGAATAGAGAACAGCTATGCCCTGTAAGCGGTGTGCGATAAAGTGAGCTAAACACGTTATTCGGGCAGAAAGGTTTACCTATAGCAAAAGCAAAAATCCAGTGACAGTCTAAAGGTTATTCGACTTGCAAAACAACACCAACGACCAAGAATCTCACCCAGCCTAAAGTGTTTGTGGTCAATGTGATTGGCTACTTAGCGGCCCAGCGCAATTGTTTAGGTAAGTTCCACAACAACCACCACCAAAACATGTAAATAACACTTTATTTGCCCTTCTCTTACGCCCTCAACTGACAAATCATAAAAAACAAAATAATTTAACCCACTCCGGGTGACTAACACCAACCACCACCTCGATCGACGGGACCATCGATCGGAAAGCATCAATCCCCGCGCACGGTGCTGATCGCACGAAGCATGTGTACGCCATGGTTTATTGCTTTAACCCGCGGTGCGATCACTCGTGGCAGGCAGCATGGCGCGACCGTTGTTGTTGCTGTGCCCCGAATGATTAGAAATCGGAACCGACCAAACGGACATCGCGCCCGTGTACATGCGTGCGCCCCTTTTTTCGACGCTTATTTTGAAGCACATTTTGCATGCGCTCTTCCGGTTACCTTGATTGTGTTGGCCCCTGTTGGAACCAGATTGTCTATAAGGTGTCGATACTGCTCAAAACATGGATCATGGAATTCCACCGTTTGACTCATCGATTAAACCGCACTAAGTCCGCCCTCCCGCCCCCTTTAACCATTCCGGCGTGTGTCTTGCAAGACGTGCCAATTGCACCTTGGAATGACAACACACGCCACACACGAAACCGCAAGTGTGGTTTGAGGGAATCGGTTGAGTCATAGGCACGCACGCGAGGAAAGAGTATCAAACTGTGCAAACAATGTCGTGTTGTCGTGTTTTTAAAGAGTTCCTGTTTGTATTCGTGCTTTTACATGAGTTTTCTTTCCACAGCAACACTTGATTCGCATTGCCACAACATGTGAACAACGTTTATCTTACTCGAAGCGATTCGCCTCGACAAACCATATCAGTCAAAACAGAATTCCGTTTCGTATCTGTTCTTCGCCATTCAGACGCGTCATTCACTATTGGAATGACGTTCACGCCAACGCCTCCCTACTGATGGCGGTGGCGTTTAGCCGTTTGTACTGCATGTTCGAACCTCGCCACTCTTGATGACCCTTTTTAATTGGTGTTAATTGCATTTAATTTCGTTGATCGAATGTACGACGGTCGAGGGTGCTACGCACGGTAATAGGAACTGACTTCAAGCTAACCTGACCGTCGTGTTGGGGTGCGTCTCAGAGGCCAACTATGTCCTTTCTTTTATTATGGTTTCATTTCTCGGAATTGCATACCAGTGGCATCGAACGCAGAGATGTCTTCATAGTTCAGTGAGGTCTTCTCCGTGTGGACGAAGAAAGACTCGCATCTTGGGTTGGACTCGCTGTCTTTTGTATGTATTATGATGCCCTTTTGGGTGGCATGAATTGTATAAAGACAAAGAAGTTAAACGAGTGAGGAGCGTCGTACTCGTGATAATTTAAAGAGCCAGCTTATAGTTTAATTTCTATTCTGCCTGCGCTTTCCATTCATAAACGATCATCTTTAAACTAATAACCGACAAGCACACACTCGGTGGTCTCTGTCTTTCGAGATGCCACACTGTTAAACGAAACGCATCATTGAGCTGTCTAATAAATAAAGGAAAAGGGATTCTCAGCCACCCATTGCATCATCACCGCTCGCTTGCAGTCACTTGCCTGCGATAAGGCTTGTCCACAATGGCAGATTGTCACATACGCCGCTCGCTTATCTCGTTAGTGTGTTCTTGCGATCCGCTCACTCGTCAGAATGCATCCGTATGCTGCAATTCCTTCGATCGGTGGTAATCTTGAACCGATTATTCTACCCCACAGACACCCTGTGATCTTTCTACGCTCTCTCTCTCTCTCCCTTTCTCATACAACACTCTCAATTTTGCAACCATCGTCCGTTTCGGAGGAAAACCACAAATGGACAGCCAGCCAAAGCCACGTGATGATCGACAGTTTATTTGTTTAACATATTTAACGTTTTCCCGCAACTATTTCCACTCCAACTCGTCCAGCATTCACTCATTTCCTTGTTTTTCTTTTTAGACTCCACTATCACAACAGCACTTCATTGAACGGACGTTTCTTCCCTTCGTGCAACCATGGACCAACCCGAAGCCTTAGCGTTACAGTACATCCGACGGACTGTTACAGACGAAACCAGCAGGTAAGGCACGGGACGGGAAGAGAAGTCGCTGGAAGGGTACCCAAAACGTGCCAAAAGTGATGGGTTTATTGCCTTCTGGGTTATGGGATTGGCTGGGATTGTAGATTCATTCTATCACAGTGAGGATTGAATTTTACTCTACGGAGAAGCGAGACGATCTTCCAGTCTTTTTTGTATGATTTTTGGGATGGTAGCAATACACTTAACTTATGGTTTTAAGCTAACATTTCGTTTCGCCTATTTATGTTTGCGTTTCATAACATGCTCTAAACCCACTAACATGCAAGAATCATACGGTAACGGTCAGGCAAACACACTACTGTAATAACTTCCTGCGCGCCTGTTTGACGATGCAAACCAGAAGCTCTAGGCGACGCGCAAAAAGTACAAACGCAACACGAAGCGGGAAGAAGCCTACGCTGGCCATCAGTTGATGGCAGAGTTCGCACCCTAGTCGCCGTGGTGTTCTATCAACAGGGAAATCACGATCAAATAAACGATCGCTGCGCATCCAAAATGCTCCCGCCATGGAAGGACAGGCAAATAAAACACAGCACACCCCACAAGCTCTGCAGGTCGCAAATTAAAAAAGGAAATAAGCAATGAAATTTTGTGCAAAGCGACAAACTCAACTCGAACAGCAGAGGGGGTTTATAACGGCAGGAATTGCACACGGACGTAATGCTACTTCCTGTACGGAACGGGATGAACCGACAAGTACACACACCACACTGGTCAACCCTACGAACCGTACCAATCTAGAAAGGACAGCAGGCAGCGGTCGAAAATTGTGATCAACCCGAATAGAGGGGGAAAGCCAATCGTTAAACCCGTGGTTCCAATTCACTAATAATGTTGTCCACGGAAGCGAGGGATAGAATGTTCCGTTGTGACCTATGATCTCTAACATAATCCATTTGATTGGTCTGTTCTTGGCTCGTCGCTCTGTTTAACAAGGGCAGTTAATGCGCCAAAACCTCTAAAAAATCACCAATTACTCATTCTCCCAGACAAGCGGTCAACACCCCTCAACCAACACCCCTCAACCATCAACGATTGTCTTAATCATCTTTCGATGTCATACCGTAGCTTCCAGTTCGAGGAATACGACTCATGGTAAATATTTTCTCGCGCGACCTTATGTCTGGAACGATAATTGCCGTGCGCAGCGATCTCCATCGATGGGAGAGTGTCTCGCATGGAAGCTGACTCATATTCCTCACGCTTCTTACCGCCTTACCTAAACTACACGCTGAGCCTTTGTGGCTGAAACTTGAGTAATTCTCGTAGGCCTGAAGCCGTTGTGAAGGTTTCTGTGGCTGTAGTCTCCGTGCGCTTTGGACAGTACAAATTCCTCTATTTATAGAACATTTATGCATCCCTTTGTAACTTTATCTGAGCTTCCACGGGAAGGTTCTATCATTAGCGAAAAAGTACGCAACGTAACTGATCCATTGCCATATGCTTTTTATGAGAATAACTGAAATTAGTTCAGTTTTTCTGACTAATAAGTATAAAGTAATGCACATTGTCGTTGCAATTCAAACAAAAAACCCCATATCCGATACTGCCCACCGCGTTAGCCTTTCACTTTGCAACGATAAACGTTGTTGCGGCCACTTCAACAGTTGAGGATACAGGGGAAAAGAGTGCAAAATTAGTTCCGTCCAGCGAGCCTGCGTCATCTGAGACCAAGTGGCCGTGTAAACGGGCTCGCCGGTAGCCACCGTTGCACGCACACAAACACAGATAGACACAACGAGCTCTATTTATTTATTACGAAAAGCATACCGGGCGCCGAGCTGGATGGATACGGGTGAGATATCAGAGACAAGCGCGGACGAAGGGAGCCCGCGGTAATCCGATACCCCAATGGACAATGGATCTGTTTTTGGGATTGAACCTTAGAAGCCCGTCAAACTGCTCGGAACGGACGAAGAAGAACTGTCCCTGGCGGAACCTTTTCAACGGCGTTTGTACCATTGACATTTTGTCCAACTTTTCGGTTTGTGGTTTTATGCGTGAAGGTCGTCGGAGGGTTTTAAATGCAAGTCCGAATTAGATGAACAGACGCCGCCATGATATTTCCGTTTTTTAAGGGACAGTAAGAAATTATGATCACTTGATCTACTTCAACCAAACCGCACACATTCAGCGAGTTCTAGCCCACCTCCAGACATCCGAGATTTTGATGTCTTGTCTCAAAATAACTCTAAAGCCCGGACACATCAAATAATCTCTTCTTTTCACATTCATTTCCTCCATGTGCAGCATAAACGCTTGTCACAATAAGAAAACATTGCATTTACTTCATCAGCCTCAAACATGATCCTCCTGGTTTACCCCTTCCCCCTACGCAAAACCTCAAAACTTCCTGCCGTCGACGAGTTTACTGTTTATAAATAAAATGGACCGACCCGCGCTCCAGCTCTGTCCGGATGTGTTGCTGTTGGGTGTTCTCTACCGTCGATGTACCATATGCAGTACACCATACCAGAGATACACTCACATCCAACTGTTTCTCGTTTGGAATGCAACATAAACCGGCACGTGAAAAGGAGAACCCAAAACCACAAAAAAGGAATCGTCCCACAACAACTTCAGCTGTGGGCCAAGCATACATCTCATCTCAGAATAATCTTTGCGCGGAGTGTGTGCGTGTGTCTCGACGAGGTTTCGGGTGTACCGCGGAAGTAAATAAAAATGATCGTTTATTGATTTAGTTTCGAGTTTAGTGGGTTAAAGGGAAGTTTGGGTGAACCCTTCAGCAGTAATGAGTTTGTTATTGTTAAGTCTATCTCATCGAATGCTTCCGCTCTCATTTTTCCACAGATTTTCCCGCCCATTGCTCACGTTCGCTGCCGTCGCCACCATTACGATTATGGTCACAGGAATTGTGGGCAATTTGCTTACCATTGTCGCATTGTTAAGATGTCCCAAGGTCCGAAACGTTGCTGCCGCCTTCATTATCAGGTACGTGACAGAGTACACATTAGAACAAGCGGTTAGGCATTTGAGGTCAAGTGGACTTATTTTTTTGTCCTTAAATGGAGCAGCTATAATCAAGTACAGTACCGGTGAAACCCTTGAAAAAATTGAAAGAAAATAACTCATATCCCTAGCGACTATCCCCCACTGAAACCTGACCTCCGACAACATTGTACATTCGATACGTTTATTGTTTAAGCTGTCTGGAAAAAACTATCAGTCTCCAAGAATTTAATTTACGATACTTCAAACGGTACGATTTCGTGCTTTTCTCCCTGTTTCTCTAGCCTCTGCGTTGCGGATTGTCTGTTTTGCATAATCGTCCTGCCATTCAACGCGATGCGTTTCATCCAGGGCACATGGAACCACGGTGAAACGCTCTGCACGCTGATAACGTTTATGCAATACGGCAGTGTCGGTGTGTCGCTGCTTTGCATCACGATGATCAGCATAAACCGGTAAGCGGATCGAGAGCGATTTACCATCATGCTTCCTTTCGGTTGATGCTCCTCTGTCTGCATCTTCTAACATATTATGAATGTTTCTCTCTCGTTCTCGCTCTCGCAGCTACATCATGATTGCGCACTATAGTATCTATCCGAAGGTGTACAAAACGTCTTGGATAATGGTGATGATCGTTTCCTGCTGGCTGTTTTCGTACGGCTTCCAACTGCCAACGCTTTTCGGTGTTTGGGGTATGGGACCATATCCTTGCCTCGCTAACTCCTGACTACACATAATTAACTTTTCCTTTTCCCTCATTACAGGAAAATTCGGCTACAACCACCAACTCGGTACCTGTTCGATTCTGCCCGATGATGAGGGACGCAGCAGTAAGACGGCCATGTTTATCATTGCCTTTATCATTCCGTGCATGATTATCGTGATATGCTACAGTCGCATCTTTTGCGTCGTTCACAAGTAAGTTGTAGGCCTGTTGGACCAAGAAATGACATTACGTCCATTGCTAACGCGCAACATTTCCTTCAGGTCGGACAAACGGATGAAAAACCATTCCAAATCACAGTGCAACATTCCAAACAATCTGCGATCGACGGTGGATCCGGCGTCGCCCCTGTCGGCCGGCAGTTCTGGCTCGGCCAACAACAACTCCATCAGCTACACGGCCAGCTCGTCCGCGGTGAAGGTTGCGGGAGCGCGCAGTGCGGCCGACACGCGGGATGCAAAGGCCCGGCGGAACGAGTGGCGCATCACCAAGATGGTGCTGGCGATCTTTCTGTCCTTCGTCATGTGCTACCTGCCGATAACGATCTCCAAAATTGTCGACAAGAACGTCTCGGTACCGGGTAGGTAGAATGGGAATGATTGGCAAGTTCCTACGATTAAGCAATACTTCTTGTTCTCATTTCTTAGTGCTGCACATAATCGGCTACATCATGCTTTACCTTTCTGCGTGCATTAATCCGATCATTTACGTGATCATGAACAAGCAGTACCGGCAGGCGTACAAGACCGTGATATTCTGCAAACCATCACGCCTGCTTGGCTTCACCCACGGTGGCAGCAGTGTTGGAGGTAAGTGCCATCGTTGCAGTCCAACAAGCAAAATGTGTGAAGATGTGTGACAGCCTTTTTTTGCTACAAAAAATCAATCTATAAAGAAGGAAGTGCTTGTTATTCCTCATTTCCACAAGATCGTTACAAGACATGGTATTGGAAGAAAAAATACCATGATTCAGTGATTGTGTCTCCTCGTTGGTGGTTTTGTTTCAATGTCTCTCTCGATACGTTTGTCTATCATGCATCACCGCAAGCAAAAACCGTTCACGTTGACCCTGACGTGCCGGATCCACTGTGCGCACACTACATCTCCTCTTCCCCTTGCCGTCGATGTACTTTGGTCTGTAAAGAAGACAATTTTATTGCACAGTTATCTCGCCGCACGTTAGAACCTCTCGTGCGCTAAGCGTTTGGACCATATGTCAATGTATTGATCATATGCTGAACCTTCGACTCGGTCATGCATATCATGTACTAGTGTATAAGCAAAAAAAAGCAAAAATAATCATCCGATTCTCCCAAAGGAGCTCTTAAGTCGCCTTGCTTTCTTCAAACTTCGCCAAATACCCCCTGACTTAGATCCCGTTTTCGTTTTTACTTGTGTACATTCTATTTAGAGAAATGGAAAGACATAGGGTACAGCTACAACCACAGTCGTACCATGGTGTCCCAAGTTTCAATAGCCGAACCAGAGTCGCCCCCATCCAGCCGACTTCGCCAAGGTAATCGGATCGACGAGGACGTCTTACCAAACCGGAGGTCCTTACATGCCTGTTCTGCTTGTTTGCACTAAGCTTGAAGTTCTTGTACTTCTTTCTCATTCTTTGAGTAATATCTTTCCAATATTTAAAAAATGATTTTCTTCACTATTTTTCCATGTAGAATTTCCCTCTATTAATACTTTCCACTACTTTTGGCTATCCTCTCTTCTATAAAGCTCTTGTTTGCGCTACTACCCTGCGTTTTTGTATGCATTGGATTCACAAATTATCAAACCCATCGCATTATCACGAACACTTGAACAATCAAAATTTTAGAGCTTTTGCATAGCAAAAATAATAATGGTTGTGCAAATTCAAATACCAAAGTAACTGTTTGTTTCGATTTTTTTGCAGATTCGCCGCACCCACAACATTTAGTCGCCATTCAAGATAGTTAGTAGATAAGAAACTCTGAAACTAGGAGAACTCTGCACACCGAGACAGGAGAAGTGAAGTGGACTGAAAACGCATTATCTTTCTCTTTACACTATCGACAAAATTAGTAACACCAATAAGTAAGTTAACCAACAAGAAAAGGGAAGACATTGTCAATCGAAGGCAAACAATTGCGTCTCCGCTACCACTTAGGACACCAAAACGACTCCCAATCCAAAGCACGTTGAATCGAGGTGTATTTTATAGCGTATGTTTGCTTTGCAAGCCCCGAGTCACAATGTAACATTCATGATGCCAAACTTAGGGTTAACCATTTCTACGCCGCGAGGCAGACGAGAAACGATTTCGCTAGAAGAAGGTCAATTTCAAAGACAACGTTTGTGTTGTTAGTTGGTAAGGTTGAACATGAGTTTAGAATATTAGTATCTAAGTTTAACGCAAAGCTGCAACCTCCAAAGATTTGACAACCACAATTAGCCAGTAGAGACATGTTGACGGAGTGCAGAACAGGTTATCGGTTTGCAATCTAGTTAATAAGATTAAATTATTCGCCTTTAGTTTCGGATGCTACAATAATTCCAACAATATACCACCCGGTACGACCTTCTCTCTAGCTGTACAAAACAAAACGACGAAGTGAATAAAGACAGCTCTTAACATTAACCTGTTACAAATACAGACGATACGTTTTTACTCAATGATATGGGCGGCGTTTTATTTGTTACCTTCTCGTTGCGTAGCATTTGCCATCATTTCCGTTGACGTTAGTCTCTTCACAAATGTGCGATATTAACCTGTACAGAACCTAACGGAGAACTAAAACCATCCTGCTGTTACGGTTTCTATTAAAAACTTGCTATTCTAATAACGCCGCCACAACTCTCTATAGGGCGTTATTTTTGTTACGGTATGAAGGTTTGTTTCCAGCTGCAAGGGAAATGCTAACTCGTTTCAGGCCTGGCAAGCATAAGAGAAGCGAATGGCCGATGGCAAAGTGCGCACTGCAAGCATCGATTAGACCTTACCTTGTACTCTTACCTACTAACTGTACAGAGTGGTTAGTTGTGGTTAGTTGCTCAAGTGGAACTACTGTCGTCAATCGAATGTGTTTTACTATCTATACTGTTAGGGTCGTCCAAAGGAAACGATATAATTAAATCCTGCCTTTACGTCTGAGTGCTGTGTTTCGTTTTGTTAACTCTCTTTCTATCCCGAAGTCCTATATGTAAACGTTGTCTCCTAATATTTCGCATTGAGACTGTCCATGTCAGAGTGTCCACTCTGCTGATGTCCATCCTAATTACCTTGTAGTTGCTGCTTTTTACACTTGGAAATCTGTTCCAAATTTCCGCGTTTAAATTATGCTACACACTCGAATGAAGAAACAATAGGAATCATCTGTATTTTACGTGCAATCTCGTCCAACCAGTGAGATAAACTGCACCTTTGCTTAGCTCGTTGCACCATCGTGAAATTGAAGAGCCTCGGCATTGCCGTAGCAGCGCCTTTTGAAATCTCCGAGACGTTTCGGTAAATTGGACTGATCGATTCGCACCGATTGCATCGTGTTGCTGAGATTAAGAACAGACCATACAATCAGATGAACCAAGCCGGCCGTATGGTTTGGTAGATAGGCGATTCATAAAGGACAAGCATCACTTACCTGGTTTTGCTCAGCATTACCACACTCCCATTCTCACTCAGCTGTTGCGCATTCAAAGAGTACAGCTTACACAGGTCTTGCAGCTTATCGTGCTCAGCTTTGTCCACATCGTGCAATGTCAGCTCGCGCTGCTGATCATCCTGAAGAAACCTGTGAAAAGGAATTGACAGCAGAACGTTACTTGCATTACTCTTATTTCCTCTATTGCTCGATGTCTCACCTTGAAAGTAGTTCGTTGACGCTCGATATGATCGAAAAGCCTGGCCGTTCCTCCCGAATTCTCCTACAGCCAGCGCGTATCTCTCGGATCTCGTTAGCCAACGGTAGACCTGGTGCAATGTTATTGACTAGAAACGGTGTGCTTATGCCCGACAGATCTCCCCCGATCGGTAGCTCCAGATTCGGCCCGAGAACGCCGAGACCGATGCTGTCAACCGTTGCATCATCCACCGGTTGCATCGTAATCTCGCCCACCGTTCCGGGGACGTTCGCCGTCGTAGTCGTCAGTAGTTCATCGGCCGACATAAGCGTATCGTCGTCCGGCTCGTCCTGTCGATCGACCTGATTCAATAGAGCCCGACCGAGTGCGATTGAGGACACCCCGGTGGCTGCGGACGGTGCACGATTGCCGTGGTATGCCTTGCGGAAGTCGTGCTTCGATGCAAACGTGATCATTGCCTCGTTGCCCGGCCAATCGGTCAACTCATCGTCACCTTCGTGATCCGTCTCATTCGCCAGCACTGCTTCCGAGTCGCTCGAGCTGAGTGAGCTTGAGCTCAGAAAATCCTGTCCTCCACAGTCCATCAGCTGTCCTTGTCCTTCCGGACCAGCCATCATCAGCATTTGCTTCTTACGAATGTACTTTGATTTACGATGGCGATGCTTTTCCTTCGGGTAGCTGCCTTTTGCTTTCGTTACTATGGCAGCTTTCATGGGCTCTGCGAGTGCTGTGACCGTGCCTGTTGTCGGTATTGTGGCCGTCTTTTCTGCAAACGATTGCTGAATATTGAGCGGGTTTGCGAGTACGGTACCACCGAACGGATGGACCAATAACGGCTTTGTCTGCCCCCGACTAAGTGGACCGATTTGGCCCACAGTAATCGAATCTATAACGGGAGTCATCACTGTAGGTGCTGCCGATGCAACGAGCTGCTGAAGGGGATTCAAACTATCTACAGGTAGTACCAACGGAGTGATTCCTACCAAGTTCGGTTGGTTCAGTGGCACACTGCTGACAGTCGTGTTTGAAATGGCCGCCGTAACAGTTTGTGGCAACACACCTTGCCCACCCTCACCGGGACCTCCAATGAGGGGTAATATTATGCCACCATCCAGTGGAGCTGCCGGTTGTTGAACACTTCCCGGTAGAAGTACCTGCTGTTGCTGCTGCTGCTGCTGTTGCAGTGGAATCGAGAAGTTAAACTCTCCGCCAGTCGGTACAGGAACTGGAGCGGACGGCGTAACAATAGCGGACGAGCGCGATGCTTCCAGTAAGGCGGATCTCTCCCGATCCCGGTCGGCCGAAATTCGCTCAATCTTCGACACGACCGTCTTGTTCAGCGGCAGTATCCGTTCGCATTTCATCATACTGGCCGAGAAGGACGCCGCCCGATTGCGACTCTTGTACTCGCTGTACGAGGACCCTTTGGGACCGAAAAACTCTCGCTGCCTCGGTACGCTGCTGGAATGCTGCTTGCAGAAGTCGTAATCCATTCCACCCCGATCACGCTGGCTGCGCTTTCGTTTGCCGCAGAAAAACATGCTGCTTCTATGGACAGGGAAGAAAAAGAGTCAAATGACGCACGCACATCAGTCAACGGAGGTCGTTTAAACTCACCTAAAACTTTCCGGGCACGCCGAGTGCTTGAAGACACGCTTCTTCACCGTTCCAGCCACTGGAAAGAGCGGATTGCTTCCGATATGCGGTGTGGACGGTGTCGTCTCGTACTCCACAGCCATACGTTTGTACTTTCGCTTGCGTCGCATGTTGGGTCTATATGAATAACAACCAGAATATCTTGTTCAAATGACCTCCACAACTGTTTGACCCCATAGTCGGCTTGCTCACCTAGCAGGACTGAAGTTTTCATTCAGTGAGTCGGATTCAAAGTTACCCGACAGTGGCGTTTGGCGCAACTTGAACGTAACCGCCACGGAATGCCGATCGTCGGAATCGCTCTGGACAATGTTGTTGCTGCCACTTAGATAGGGGGAGTCGGCCTGGTTCATCACCACATTGCATGCTGGCGGATCGGTCGGACTGCTTGAGCTATCCTCAGTAGGCTGCGGGGCACATGCTGCAGACAATAAAAATGCGGATAAGACAATGAACTACACTAGACACACACACGCGCACACACACACAACTTACGCAAATTTCCCGTGGACCGGGTACGACGTCGCACTCCCCATCGGACTTTGCTCGAATTGGTACGGGAAGTTTCCTCCAGCGCCAAAGTTAAATCGTGCGAAAATTGCTCCATCCTAGCGGGCAATACAGCACATTCGGCGTGTCACGACACACACGGGGCACGGGATCTCTACCGATAAGAACACGATTCCCTCTCGAATGATCCAGCCGAGCGCGGCGTACTACTCTGCACAGCGAGACTCTGTTTCTTTTACTGCGGACGCACACGTGGAGAAAAGTGTAATGTTCTGGTGCCCGCGGATAACCTTTCGTCGCAAACGTAAATCTGCGCGCTTTTCACGTACGGTCGTCGTCACGCTCTCGTATACGTTTCTTAGTGCGCACGACGGATGGGCGTCCGCACTGGGTACAGGGACATTTAGGGCAAATCGTGGCTAGATCGGCCATATGAGCTTTTTGCGCCTTCGCGAACGTGCCAACCCACCAGCAAAACTAACCGTCGAGTCGCGAAATAACACTTAACACATCACCAAATGACGAGCAGCACACGGAAAAACGCACAAAAACGGCATCGACTAGCCAAAAGCAAAGACGAATCGATGATCTCCGTATTATTATTGTTGATGGACGTTTACAGCGCGACGTCAGATGCGATCAGGGTGGCCAGACGTGCTCATTTATTTGTGATCTTACTGATTTTTAGAGCACCTACTGTTTATGCCTTGGACGACTTGAATACACCAATTTTAATTATTTTCAAATAAAAATCACATATTTATATAAAGCTGGACGAAAACTCCGATGCGTAGAATTCGTTCTGGTATCCGTTGTCGCGATGACAGTTCGAAAGCTGTCAACGAGCGGTCCATGTCGACCAAGTGCGAAAATATCAGGCAAAATTTCAAAATGCTGTTCAAATTATTCATGTTAACTGCTGTGCTTTTGGACCTCGAAGTTTCATAACGAATAGTGGAAAATTATTACGGATAATTTTAAAAATCTTTATTTTGAGTTTTCGAGCTGAAGGAAGGCTTGGGAACCGGAATCACAATTCCGGTGGTGTCGGCAGATTCGTCAACAGTTAACAGTTTCTGACTTCTTCTATCCCTTCTATTTGAATGTTATCATTAAAATTGCATTAGCTCAACAACATTTCAAGGCATACTTTAATCGTTTTGTCTACCTTTTTCCCCATTACCGGATGCTAGAATGTGAAAGTTAGCCGAGCTGCCCATCGGGTTTTGCGGCTGACCTTGGCGATCACCTGAACTCACGTTTGTCGTTTGTTGTGCGCATCTATTCAGTCTATGATCAGTCTTTGGAACATGAAAAGGTATTTGATCTGTGATCGATAAGCTTCATTTCGGAAAATCTTTCATTCCTTAGAAAAAAAACTGTGATTTTTTATATTTGTCGCCGAGCCTTTTTACTCAACCATCACCATGCTGTCAACACAGTCTAACCAGAAGATCAAACGATCATCATCATCATCATCATCGTCGTCGTCGTCGTCGTCGTCGCCATTGAGATCATTGCATTGCCTGCAATTGATTGCAATCAGTGTTTTATTGTGCTGTAGTGCGTCCGGATACCGCGCCCAGGCACAGGAAGTAAAGGTAATATTACTATTGTTTTTGCTATCATTTATCTTATCTCTCTAGCTTATAGTCAATAAATCTAATCAAACTTCAGTAACATCGTTTGTTTCGGAACGTTTAAGAAGCTCGTCTTCCGTTTAAAACCTTCGTAACTGTGGCGAAGAAACAGTTGAAGGTCAAACTGTAGAGTTGATCGGAAGTTGGTTCTATTGATTGATTCATCGTATTTTTACTTTAAATTCACCCCTCCCCTCTTCCCTTTGTAGATGGCCAGTAGTGATAACAGTTATCAGGTAGTGCAGCTCCCTGGTACACGGACGAAGCTAGGTGAAGGTCCAGTGTGGGACATTGACACCCAGAGCCTGTACTATGTGGACATCAACACGCCTTCTGTGCTGCGCTACGATTATGGGGAAAATCGTACCTACAGCGCTAAGCTTGGTAGGGATAGGATTTTAGTTTTCCCACTTCCACAGAATCTGCTAACAAAACCCATTTGCTCCATTCTAGCTGGTGCTAGCTCGATCTCGTTCATTGTTCTCGTCGCTGGCCAGCCGCAACATTTCGTGGTGGGTGAGAACAACCGTGTAACACTGATCCGTTGGGATGGTATATCGGAACTGGCGAGTCACGTGCGTGTGCTGGCCGATTTGGGACCCAGCCAAAGTCACGTTCGATTCAACGATGGCAAGATTGATCCATCCGGTCGCCTGTACGCCGGTACGATGCAGCTGGAAACATTGGGCGATCTATTCGCCCAGAAGGAAGGGCAATTGTTCCGATACGTTAACGGATCGATGGTGGTGCAGAAGCGCAATGTCAGCATTTCCAACGGACTCACTTGGGACGAACCGTTCAATCCGCTTCGGATGTACTACATCGATTCGGCCGCGCTGGACGTAAAAGCGTTCGATGTGGATGCCAACGGTGATCTCAAGAATGAGACCGTGTTTTACGATTTGCGTGTTAACGGCGCCCATCCGGGATATGTGCCCGACGGTATGACCAGCGATGCGAACGGCAATCTATACGTAGCTACCTGGGGTGGCTCGAAGGTTATGAAGATTGATAAGAGGCAAGTATTCAGGTGCACGAGATCTGAAGTTCTTCGTTCTAGCAGTTACCCTTTGTTTCGATTTTCCATTTGCAGCACGCAGAAACTCGTTCTGGAAATCAAAATTCCAGCTGAGCAGGTAACGTCGGTTGCGTTTGGCGGTCCGCAGATGGATGAGCTGTTTGTCACGACGTCCTCTAACGGTGAGAAGCCTGCTCCGGCCGGTGAACTATTCAAGGTGACGGGTTTGGGCGTGAAGGGCAAGCCTATGCATAAGATGGTTCTGTAAGCAATAATAAATTATATCATTCTTCATTTCATCATTCAAGCAGCGAAAAACGTTGTGTGTTTTGGTTTGGTAGTATTCGATTTGTCTTTTTATTAAGGTGTTGCTTGAAATCATACATTTCTCTCTTAGCTAATTCGTTTCTCTGGTTTCCCCGTGCGCTCGAACCACCGCCCGACGGCAACGTTTGGAGCGTCAAGCGTCCTAGCAATTGAACTTGACGGCCAAAGGAAGCCTTCGTAGCGGGCGGAACGCGGAGCTGTCTTCGATGATCCGCCAGGATCGTGTAGCAGGAGCAGCAAATGACCCGAGATACCGGTCTTTGGTGGTCCATGACACGATCCGAGCGAGGAAACACTCGGTCTGGACGCAGCGTCGTCACACACTGATGCGAAGCCACACTCGAACGAACGAACAAACGTACTTGAACAGTATTATTTCAATTCCGGTAGAGTTTTCCCTCACTTTCCCAACCCGGTCCCCGGTACACGAACGGGGACACGTTTACGCGCAAACAACACCAGAAGAGGAAGAAGATGCAGGTTTAGCCCTTCTGGACGCCGTTGAATGCCGCCATCCGTTCATGAACACGATTGACATACGTTTTGTCCTGCACAGATACACAATCGGAAATGGAGCTGCTGTGCGGGGCTTATTCGATTTTGGCTAGAATGTCGGCTTCCCGGAAGAGATGGTACTCTTTGCTGTCGCCCAGCTCCACCTTGGTGCCACCGTACTCCGGCAGCAGCACCTTTTCGCCGACCTTCACCGCCAGCGGCACATGTTCGCCGGTCTGCGCGTTACGGGCACCGGGCCCGACAGCAACGACCGTGCCTTCCAGCACCTTGGACTGGGCCTTCTCCGGGATGACGATGCCTCCTTTCGTCTTGGTGAGGGCTTCAGCGCGCTGGATCAGCACACGGTCCAGCAGAGGCAGTAGACGCTTGACGGCAGACTGAAGAGAAATAAAACAGCGTGGTTAAGCATTTTAAATAGGTAAAATATGTGCTTTCGATGCGTGGCACAGGGGGAGGAAGGGGTATTGGATGGGATTACGTAAGCTAATTCACCCTCCCATGGTTTGCCGGTAGAAACTTCCAGTCGAAAGGCCAATTTCATTCATATCAATAAAACTTGCAGATAGATGCATTCAACGCTTCGTACAGTCTGTTCAGATAGACATTCGAAGGGATAATTAGAACACATTGATAAGAACATCTCACGCAATCTAGAACGAATGTTCCAGACTTTGGCCTCCCCTCTGGAAGCTGGGTCACACAGGGGGGCAGGTTGGTTTAATCGACTATCCATAGTTTAACCAAGTCAACTTACCATTTTTCTGTGTTGGCAATAGAAGAATTTGTGCGTACTGTTGCGAATTAACCGCAAATAATCTGCAGTCACACCAGATTATTGGAGAAATCAGTACCAGAACACGAGCTTCACCGGCAATGCGGAGAGTTTTCACGTCTTTCACGCACGAGGACGACGCTGACAGTGCTTATATTGGCTGGTCCCACCATCTAGAACTTTTTGACAGCAGCCAGCAAAAGGACGATTGACATTTGATAATTTATGACATGTCCGAAATTGAATTGTGCTGTGAAATCTATATTCCTCATTCATTTATGCCAAATTCAGGTCATTCTTGTTCAATTTGGATTTTAAATCATCAATAAATGAAGAACAAATATTTACCACGGTAGAACATAGCAAATTTTCCCGATTCGACTAATGTCACAGCAAAGATGGTCCCTAACTGTCATGCTATGAGCTAACCTCTTTCATTCATGCGGCTTCTTGTTTGAAAGTTGTTTACCTTTTTCTGTGAATCAACAAATATAACCGAAAAATCGCAGAAAAGATGAACCCACCGTCGGCCGACAAATTGTCAGATCCTCCGACGGAAAACACGGGCCTGTTAAGTCGTGAGTGAAATCAGAGCCTGTTTAAGCAGCACGCTTTTCTTAGAGAAACGTTTTACTATCATTTCAGTGGAATACAAGCTGCGCGCAACCGTTGCGCTGGACGAAGGAAACAAGCGTGGTGCAATACTGTATCAAACCAAATCGCTCAGTGCCTCGAAGCGACAGAAGTACTCCCAAACATCCCGACAGTGTATTAATTTAGGTAAGGAAAGCCCGCACTTCTGAGCTCTGAGCTGTACCAACAAAAATATTCTATTTCACCCCTTGCCAGACGATCTGATCCGGAAGGTGATTAAAGTGGGTACAAACAAAAACCAATCACCCACCAGGCATAGCGATGATTATGCCGATCTGTGTAAACGGTGCGCGGAACTGCCAACCGAATGGACGGTCATACAGATTGCGAAGGAATACGCACCGCGTTCGACCAGCATGGTTCACAAGGAGATGCTGAACGAATCCACTCCTATCTGGTTAACCGTGTTCCGATGTAGCGATTCGTGTGAGGGCGCTCCGTTCGAACCGATTCTCATTCCACTTGACGCACCTGCCAGCAAGCCAGACCACAAGTATTCCAACTACTTTCAACACATCACCTCCATCTCGACCGAGGCACGGAAATCGATCGCTAGCAACACATCAACAACGGCGAGCGAAAACCAGGCCAATCTACTGGAAGCCGTCGAACAGCTAATAAGCTCTGCCGTGCTGCGCACGATCGAGTGGCTAGGACCGTGGTCGAATCTTTTCATTGGCAAGTTTCGTTCTGCCGCCGATCAAAAGCTGGAAGGGGAAATTTTCGACACAATTGAAGAGTTTTGCGTGAACCACCAAATCAACCGGACCGGGCAGCGATTAGTGTCGCTCATTGCCCGACGGCTCGATCTGCTTAGTGAGTTGCAGCTGTTTGAACTGTGCGACTGTGAGCTGCTGGATCTGGATGATGCGCAGGTGGAAGCTTTGTATACGCTGCTGGTCAGCCTGAAGCAAACCAAGTTCCGAGAGGCAAGGGAAGAACGACTCAACTGCTATCCGGTGGTACTGATCATCGACGAACTGCTGGACTGTATGCCGTGGGAAATGGTTCATCCGACCGGAGAGTTCTGCCGGTTCAGCAACTTTTGGACGCTAAGTGAGCTGTATCGGACGCATGCGAAGCGGATCAAGAACGGTTACTTGACGCTTTCGGCAAAGCAATGCTGTACAATCATCAATCCCGGTAAGTTGGTACGAGATCTGACGACATGTTGAGCGCACAACGATATGATGCCCTTCCCATTTTGACAGATAAAAACCTCGAAAAGATGAGCGCACGGTTGCAAATGTTCTACAAAGAATGGTATCCCGATTTCCAGCAGCTTGTCGACCAGCCACCAACGGAGAGAGAATTCAGCGAAATTTTAAACACTTCCGACGTTCTCGTGTGAGTTTTCCTAGGAATTCTTGGCATTTTGTAAGGCATATCCTAATCTTCCCATACCTGCAGCTACAATGGCCACGGCAGTGGATTACAGTTCATGAACGGCGAGACGATGCTGGAGCGTGATATTAATTGCGTTACCTTTCTGTTCGGCTGCGACTCAGTGCGCCTGTACTCGAATGGCCTGTTTAAGGATATGACCGGCACGCACCTGTATTACAACGCAGCGCGCTGTCCAACGGTGATTGGGGCGCTCTGGGTACTGACCGATCTATACACCGACATCTACTCGATGCTACTCGTGGGCAATTGGATTCCTTCGACGAATCCTGCCTATGTCAAGCAAAGCATCTCATCGCTCGATACGGTCGCGTTTAAGGCGGGCAAGTGGCGTAAGTTAAAAGCGCGTGGTTTGCATCTTTCTTTTCGATTCCCTAACTACCCTTGTGTGTAATTGTAGAATTCAACAAACAGCCGTCCAGTTCGAAACTGTTCATTAAGAAGCATTCCAATCTGCTCAGGCTGATGGGCGACTGTAGGCTGTTTTACCATCTGCCCCAACGGATCCGGTGTGCGCTGGTTTGCCGCGGGCTGCCTGTCATTAATGAGTCATGTATTTGACACGGAGGACCCGGGTGTGGTGTGTGTAAAAGAAAGTTTCAATACTTTTTATGCGAAGCGTAATCCTCTGAGCAGTGGCAACACAACATAAACTTTTTTAAGGTTTAACGCCGTCCCATCCCATTGTCGGATTGCTGGTGTCGTGCTGGTGGCGCATTCGATTACCGTCAATTGGATAATGGAATGAGAATAATCTCACACTGATTCAATTTGCTCTATCGGCCATGGGCATGTGTGTGGAGTGGAAAGTTTAAGCTGAGCGAAACCGCCAAACCGAATCCTACGGGTAACCTTTTCTTCTCCCGTGGCGACGATCAGGCAGCAGTTTGGAGGCAATCGTTGTTCGCGATACCTGGTTGTGTCGCTGTTTGCTCGTAGTGTAGTGTGTATTCGCGAATACGATCTATCTATTTTTCGTTACGATTGAAGGTCGTCAGTACGGTTCCATCGGGATTATCAGGTACGGAAATCAGAAAGCGAATGCGTTTCGTGTACAAAGTAAAAATTTTGAAGGAAACAAATTGTCTCCCGAGTTTCGACTATCTTTTTTCGTAAATGTTCAAAATAAAATAAAATAGTTATAAAAAATACTTAAATAAAATAAGCAAAAGCAATTCACCTACAAAAGAGCTTAACAATAGTACGGGTAGTTTCCCCATTTCGTGTGTGTCCTTCATCCACAATCGCATCCTATTTATTGTCGTTAAATTTGAACGAATTTTCGCCCGCCATGTGCTGGGCCTGCTTGCGTAAAACGGTTCTGCGCCACCCGCAAAGGCAAAGAATGAACGTGTATGTGTGTGAGTGCGCGCGTGTGTACACGGTTGCGTTCTAGAGTTTTGACAGCTGCGAAATGCATCTTCTTGCGCTCCGCAGAACTAAAGTAAACAGTGCCGTGAGTTGGATGAAGAACTTTGCTAAAGAGTAAATATTTTCACAGCTGGTTCTGGGTGGTACAAAATCCTAGTTCGTGTAACGTAACAGTAGAAGTGAACACCTGGTTCTAGCAAAAAAGAGAATCCTATGGTGAGTAACGATGAATGTGCTTGCCTCTGCTTTGGCCCTGTAAAACATTCACCCTGTGCACTCCTTTGTAGGCACTTCTGCAGCGGTCTATAATGCTCCATCAGTGGGGTTGGTGGAATCCGCTCCTAACAGTTCTTCTGCTCCAACTTCCTGCCTCACACGTACTGGCACTGCAGAAAGAACTGACCATCAACGTGGCGGCCGGCAATGTGGACTGCTTCTTCGAGATGGCTAAAGCTGGCCAAACGATCGACATCGAGTACCAGGTGATTGATGGTGGACACGGCGATCTGGACATTAGCTTTGAGCTAGCCGAAGTGACCGGACGGACAATATTTGCCGACTACAAAAAGTCGGACAACATTCACCGGTTCCCGGTGGCGTACGATGGCGAGTACAAGTTCTGCTTCGACAATGGGTTCAGCCGGACCAACAGCAAGACGGTGTTCTTTGAGCTGATCATCGAGCGGGAAGGCGAACAGGAGGATCCAGCCGGCTGGGCAGATATCGATCTACTCGAGGGTCTCACGCCGGAAGAGTTCTATGACATGAAGGTGCAGGACATGGAGGATGCGATCAAGCGGGTGCGCAACAATCTGACAAAAGCGCGCCAGCTGCAGGACGTCCTGCGGTCGCACGAGGCACGTGATCGAAACGTGGCGGAGGAGAACTACTTCAAGGTGAACGTGTGGTCGTTCTTCCAGATCCTGGTGATGGTGGCGGTCGGTACGCTGCAGGTGTTTATGGTGAAATCCCTGTTCGATGTGGATTCGCGGGCGTACAAGCTGCTGACCAAGCTGTAACGAGATCGGATCGCCGGAAACATCGAATCGCACAAATGGCCATAATTATTGCCAATGCCAAACCAAAGCTTCATCTCGTCATTTACGGGTCTTGCGGTCTTCATCTTGTGCCGGGGACCCTTCTTTTGCGACCGTATTTTAATGCATCTCAAAACATCGAACACAAGCAAGTGCCATGTCAGCGACGGTGCACATGAGTGAGAATCGTAATTCTTCCTTCGAGCCAATCGCCATCGAAATAGAACGAACAAGGAGATTTTAATACAAATCCTGCTTATTGATTGTGAAAGAAAGAATTGCGTCGCTTGCTTGAAAGATCGTACGTTTGTTCGTTTGTTCGTTCTAGCGCAGTGAAGACGAAAGTATCACGCTTAATTTAACACTCATTTTAGCGCCCATTAGGGAAAGCACGTCTCTCTCCAGAAAGCACCATGCAACGCATCCGGCTGTCGACCAACGTGACCACGGTCTCCGTTTGCTTCGTGATCCTCTTGCTGGTCTCGATCGCAATTGACGATGTGGAGGCCAGACGTGGTCGTGCTCGTGGTCGTACGAAATCTAGGGTAAGGGCCAACCACACAAAAGAAGCCAACAACGGGCGCTATAATGTAAACTTTTTCTCTTTTCCTTCGCAGATGCAAATCGGTCTTCCAATCACGGGAAAGTACCGCGATCCCGAGTCGGATCAGTACTACAACAATAATAATGTGAGTTGAAATACGAGTATCCTCGTAGGAATGCGAGCATTTGTAAGTGAAAATCGTTGATGATGCGTTTCAGGGTGCTAAAATCACGCTTGCATCACACTTTGATTATGAATACGTGCTGGGACACAAGATCGCTTTTCTGTGCGTTGCCCGCGGTACTCCACGGCCGACCATCACCTGGTTTAAGGACGGTGTTGAGATCTTCAGTCATCTGTATCTTCATGTAAGTTGAAGGCTGGCACTTAATTTCTCGTCAATTGAACGGCTTTTACTTTTCACGATAGGTCCATGAATGGTATATCGGCAAGGATAAGGTAAAATCAAAGATCGAGATCGATCCAGCCACCCAGATGGATGCGGGCGTGTACGAGTGCACCGCTGACAACATGTACTCGATCGATCGAAGAAGTTTCAAGACCGATTTCTCGATCGCGTTTGACTAGTTTTGGGGTGGGCGGCAGACCAAGTGCAACATGCGACTAGCGCAACTCGAACGCAAATAGGGTTAGGCTTTTAAATGTCTTTGAAAGAATGTAGAATAAAGGAAGCTATACGTTTATCTATACATATTTATAACGGAGCAACAAGCTGTAGTATGTATTTGGTTCGCTTCCTGTTGAAACGCGTTTGCATAGTGTATAAAGTAACCGAAGCACGTGTTTCGATCTTATTATTGCTATTGCGTAGATATTGGGGCGGGAAAATAAAAACGCACGCAGATTTGGTCGTCTGGTGGGAAAGACGCCTGTTCCCACTCTAGACCCAGATGCGAACATGCTGATCCCAGCTGCACGATGCCAACGCCATACCGTTCGGGGCCATACTGATGGAAGTGATGCGGTTTTCGTGACCACTCAGCGTACCTGCGTCAGAGATATGGGAATATCGATCGTTAGTGGCTTACACTCAAAGCAGCTTGAATGGGTCTTACCGTTGTGTGATCCCTTCATGGTGTCCCAGATATGAATATTGTTATCGTCCGATCCGCAAAGAATGTAACGGCCGCTCAGTGACAAGGCTGAAAGTAAGGCAAAAACGGACCGTAACTTGCTTTCTTCGAGAAGAAATGCTTCTACTTACCACACGATGTGAATCCACTGTTCTTGTTCGGCGGCTCGTAATGACCAATCTGTTGATCGGAGCGGAAATCGAACAAACGGGCCGTCTTGTCCTCCGATCCGGTAGCAAACCCAAATCCACTCGGATGATACTTGAACCCAAAGCGAGATCAAGATATTGTTTTAGCATAGAAGGGCATACACGTGTCTTGCACAAATACTTACGCATACGCTGTTCACGTCCGCCTCGTGGCCAAAGAAGGTCTGCTTCGGTGTGTTTTCCCTCACGTCCCACAGCTTGCACGTGCGGTCAACCGACCCAGTCACGTACGTGTTCTTGTCCGGGCTCATCGAGATCGAAACCACGTCACCGGCGTGCGCATCAAACTCGGACGTTTTCTTACCGACCTGCAGATCCCAGATGCAGCTACACCGGAAAAGGAAGAAAGACCGCGGATCGTCATTGGCGCTTTCAACTCCATCGCAACCTTCATCTTACATCTTCATGTCACCCGATCCCGTCAGGATGTGTGAATCGTCCAGAAAGCGACAAGAGCTCAGGAACCCTTCGTAGCCCATCAGCTCGCGCACGATCTTCGCATTGCCCTGCGCATCCCGATTGTTGAGATCGTACACCGTGCACATGTTGTCCATGCCACCGCAAGCGACAAAGTTGCCCGAGTCGGCGTACGCCACACTCATGACCCAGGCCGAACGCAGCGGAATCACCTGCACCTTGTTGCCCGTCCACGTGTCCCAGATGATCAGCTTGCCGTCTAGCGAGCCCGTCACGCAGTGGCGCGAATCGCCCGCATAGTGGACCGAGTTTACCTTGTTGATGTGACCCTTGAGGAACTTTTTCGTCGAGATGCGCACCTTGGGAACGTCACCGAGATCTCCACACTTTTCGAACAACGTACAGTCGGCCACCTTTTTCTGTTCCTCCTATTGGGTTATTACAAAAAAGAGTGGTCAATCGGATGCCAGACTGGGGAGAGCCTCGAAATTTCCTGCTCCACTAATTAGATTGACACGGGCAACGGTTTTTGCTGACGGCTTTACAATACGTGATACTAATTGAATAATTCTTGCTCATCATTCGATGGCCCCTTTCCTAGCACCGTTCGCAATTTCCAACGACTTTGTAACCGAGTTCGTACCTGAAATTTGGCAATCATATCATTGATCTCCTTCTTCAATGCCGCCACCTCGGGGTCATCTTTTGGCGCCATGGTGTAAGACTAAGCACGGAGCACGGCACCGAGATCGACCACAGATCACAGGGCGAATCGTATCGCGCACACTTTCCTTCACTCAACACCAATTTGCACCACGATCGGCCAGCCCGACAGAACGTGGAAGTGATTTCCAATTGCACGGGTCAATTCCAATTGGTTGCAGTTTTCAATTAGCGCACTGGCGATCGACCGGAGTGGCGGAGTTTTGTGCCGCGTTCGCGAGAATTCTTGCTACCTGCCGAGCTGTTGTGCCGATAAGAACTAACTGCCCCGGCCAGTAGAGACTGTCCAATAAACGGTCGCGCGAAACCGTTCGCCCCCAGAGAGGCACGGTGGGTATCTCAGCGACTATACACTAATTAAATTTCCTGTGTCCGTCCAGCCGCCACCACTGCAAGCGTCCGAGGAAGGAGACGCCCTTCACTGCAATCGATGGGAAAGTGTATGTGTGTGTGTGTGTGTGTGTGTGTGTGTGTGTGCTGGTGGAGGATTATTTTCACGCTGTCCTAGCCGGCCAGCCAGTCTGAATGTCCTCGAAAACGCATCGTGCACCGTACAGGGAGTAAATAAAGGTAAAAACGTTTGCAGTTACTGGGCTTCCTCCCCCTGGCACGGTGTGGCTGTCCACCGTTGCCTCATTCTTTCGGCGCATCAGCAACACATGTTTGACACATTTACTGGAACTCGCTTGGCCCAGTATAAAGCGTTGAATATCTTTTATGAACCATTTTCTCATAGTCTCGTTGTGTTAGTCGAAGCATTTTAATTTGAGCAGCTACGGCAGCTCAATACGCGCCTTCGCGGCGGTTGGCACTTTCGTGGCCTAGGCCGGATCCCTTGGGACCGTGATTGCACAAAGACTTTCGACTCGTCGTTCTGGGCGATAGAAATCGGCAAAAGATGGGACGGCGACTTTCGCTACACATATTTATAGCTTGCCACACCAGCAATTATCGATTACGATTCTTATGGGCTTTTGTTAGTTAGGTTCGCTTTGTTTTCTTTTATTATTTAAAACCTACATCTATCTGCATGCGTATGCTTACCCTACAGCAGCACACACGCAACACGATAAACGCTAATGGCACTGCTAATTTCCCCTTTTCCCACAAACACGAAACAAGAATGAACACAATCTTACGGGCTACGAGCAATACAATCGATACACTTGGTTCTACTCTTGCGTTTGTGGAAGTTAGAGATTATAATATGGAAAAGGGTATGGCGGTTTGTGTTTTATTTTGCGCGCTAGTCTCTTCGTATGTCGAATATTTAAAGGCAGTCGGTGCACGCGTCCTTATTGTCCCGCCGATCCCGTCTACGGATCCACGAACGAAATCATAATGTAGCGTGTTCCTTTCGTCGTCAGCAGACCTTCGTGGAAGTGGGTCAGACGGCCCGGATGCATCAACATCCAGCCCTTGCGCGTGTCGGTAACGGAACAGTTGTAGCGCAGGAACCGACAGCCGCCACCCTCGTAATCAACGCCGGCCGTGTTTAGGGCTATGTTAATCGTGTACGTTGACGAATCGTGATGCGGACGCAACGACGGTTGCTCATCCGGCCGATAACGGACCACAAAGTTCATCAGCGAGCGTGGTGGCTGTGGATAAAGGAAATGAAAAGATATTTAAACTTTTAGACACTTATTTTTAACTCCCCGCAATCTACTTACATCGTGGTAGTAGCCGATAAAGACCTTCTCCTGCAGTGGGCGCACGTACAGCTGCAAAAGCTTAAGCCACACCTGCTCCAGCCCCACCTGATTCATGTGGATGTCACGCGTTGGGACAGCTTCATATCCACCCTGCAGTCGTTTGTCGGAGTGTGACCCATCGGACCACTCCCCGAACGCTTCGACGATTTCGCGCAGCTCATCGCAGAAACGATCCGAACCGATCGCGAACCGGTACACATCCGGGCAGGGTTGCTGGGGAACAAAGTCCGTCTCGAGCTGCTGCTTGTACCCGGGCGCCAGGTAACGCTGCTCCCAGTCATACTGATTGTTAAACAGCTGGTAAAAGTCCGGATGTGTGCGCGTCATGTCGAAGTACTCCGTGTCGATCAGATGCCCGTACTGTTCCACATTGATTACGTGCATAAAGATGCCCTTGGCGCGGAAGTGCCAGCACATCGCCATATCAGGGTCGGTTTCCTGTAGCTCGTAGCTCAGCTCGGGCACTATAGACCGCTTCACCAGATACACGATCGACACAAACGGGACGTTCCACAGGCCGAGCAGTTTACGACTCACAATATCCATGTAGTCGTTCGAGCGCGCGTAAAACCCTTGACCGCTCAGGGCACCCCAGAAGTTGCTCCACACTTTCTCAGGGCGAGTTAGCACAGGTGAGATCACGTTGCGATTCGCTTCGATCAGCGATCGTAGCACGTTCGGATTGTCAAGGTGTCCCTCGGAATCGACGACGAACAGATAGTCGCAACCGCGCAGCTCACAATGCTTCGTGGCAAAGTTGCGTGCCGCCGTCTCGGTAAAGTCCGCATCGTGCTCAATCACTTTCAGTGTACGGTAACGGCCCTCCTGCTGCTCGAGGAAAGCCTTCACCGTGGCAGCGTGGTACGGTACGTTCGAGTGTACCAGCACATCCAACCGATCGGTGGGATAGTTAAGCTTGGCGATCGTTCCAAACCACTCCTCCAGGAAGGGTGTCGGTTTCTCCACGAACAGGGCCATCGTTACGAACGGTAGTTCCGCATCGTCGTCGAGTGTGAGCCGATCTTCCTTGACCGTTTTGCAATCGCCATCGACAAACGCTCCAGCAAGATAGTTTGCGTAGCTGTTCAGCGTCAGCTTGCTCGGTCCGTTACCGTGCACGATGGCCGGTTTCGTGCTGTACTCAGAGTTGGCAAGGGTCGCTTCCTTGTCGTTCGGCTCCAGCGAAAGCACTACCTGCTCTTCGACACCGTTCAGGTTCTGGAACAGTGTGGCCATATGGTCGAGCTTAATGTTAAGCTCTCGGCGCAGCTCCTCGTCCAGGTACGCCTTCGTGTAGTACAGCTGGTCATCTTCCGTGTCTTTCGACGGTGTCTTCAGCAGCTTGTACAACTTGTCCGCGTATCCCATAAACAGGCCAGAGTTGAGATACCGCATTCCTCGACCCTCCAGTGGTGGATAGGCGCTTTTAAGCGATTCGTCCGGCCAGCAGAAACCCTCTGCCCCGAATACAATGGACGCTTCGAAGGAGGCAAACTTTTCCTGAATCGTTGTCCACGGGGCTAGGAACAGTACGTCATAGCTGTCGGTAAACAGTACGAGACGATCTTTTTCCGCTCGGTACGGCTTGAGCGCTTCACGCAGCAGATTAATCTTGTAACCGCCGCCGACGGACTTCATATTACCGCCGAGCCACGGTTTGCCCATGCCGAGTGTCGTTACGGTCAGTCCGTAATGTTTCGCTGATCGCAGATAGCGCATATAGCCCTCCGTTGCGTTGCTGGCCACGGTGAAAATGATGGGATCTTTCGACGATGCTAGAAGGGAAAGAGACAGAAATGAAGCTATTATTGAGGCATTCTTTTAACGTGTACCGTAAATCATCTACACAATAAGCGTACATTAAATTATCATTTAGCGGACCATTAAAAAAAAAATAGAATATAATTTCACACATCATGGCGCTCCGCAAGGAACAAAAGTGTATGAAAAAATTGCTTACAAAGGTGTCGCATTGAAATCTGAGCCAGAACATTGCCACGACATCACCGCAAATACAAAATAGTAGAACCATATTTTAAAGGCATTGCGTAGAGAGGGCACTTCTAGCTCGCGTGTTATATTCTTCAATTCATTCGCCAGACACGAGCACGCTGAATGAAAGCAATGCCTGTTGTTGCCTGTTGTACTCCCTCTGTGTGCCGGTTTTAACATTATAGCATAAACATTGTGTTGCATTCCCCATCATTCTGGTGCACACATCTGTAATTTAGTTTATTCTTCCACCGAGACCGAGGCAGGAACCGGGTGAGACGCCGTAGATGGATTGGAATTCCTCGTCCCCTACCATCCCGTGGCAAGTGGATTCGTCTCCGCATGTTGGTTAACACATTACGATTCGGCGAGATGGTAGTAGCTGTAGGCGTTGCGCTGTAAATGATCTCACCCAACAGTGGGGTCATAGGCGGTAGTGCGCAGTTCAATGAGAGAAACGTACATCATACAGCTTGGGAGGGTTTTTGGGGAGGGAAAGAAAATCATATACTTCCTCACATGCCACACATGGAGACAGAGTCGTGCAATTTGGTTAAAAGATGCTGCGTGTAAGTTGCTACCAGAGTTCTTCTAGTGATCGTTTTGTTTCTTTAAGTAAATTATCTTGCATCATCTTGCCATGCAGCCGGCCGATCGTCCGGCGAGGTCCGGAAACAAACGAACCGAGACTGATTGTGTGCGTCCGAACTGTTCTAACTTTGTTGCCCGCTTATCAGTTGACCCACGACGGCGAACAAACACACGCGAAACACGAATCTAGGGTCGAGAAAGTGTAAAGCCAACTTACCATCATCCGCAGCAGAGGAAGATAGCCAATCGAACGAAAGGATTACCAGTACGGCCCACCGCCAGCCGTTGGTCCACGAGCGTGCCATCCTGTGCGTGCACCGAAACGGATGTTCTTTATCCGCTTCTGAAGCTACGTTGGAACCGTATTTCCACCTTTCTCGTTTTACCGAATCAACGCGGCCAATGGATAAAACACATGCGTACGCACAGGAAACTGACACCAAACTGAACGCGCACAGCAGCAGAACGGAATCAAAAGAACCGCTCACGATCACAGTTGGCGTGGTAATGGAAGGAGTGTGCCAGTACCAGCAGCGACGAATACTGCATCAACGCTGATTCGTTTACTGTGCTGCTTCTGCTGCTGCTGCTGGTGTGGTTTGCTTATGTGCTCTATTTCTGTCGAAGATCGTGTTGTCGCCTCCAGCATGTGCTGTACTCGTATAGAGAGGATGTGAAGGGTGAAGCGCAACAACAGATGGCTGCGGGTTCGTTTTTTTCCTGTTCGTGGACGTCGGGGGTGAGTTTATTTCCGGAACGAAGCGATGCAGTGGAATGATGGAAGTGGTTCGGTTGTTTATTAGGGAGGAGAGTTTATCCTCGTTTGACTAGCACATTTTTTGTACCATTTTTTCGTCATTACTTTCCACCACTAGGAAACAACTAGTTCCTTCTTACTTATTCTTGATATCACTTATTTTTAAACTCGCACGAACCACACAGAGAATTGTGCGTCCATCGGATGTTTGTTGTTATCCTTTTTTTGCGTACTTTTTTGTAATTGATGGAGCACTGTGAGATATCACCGTGGCCACCGCGCGTGAAAGTTCATTCAGGGATAAAATTTAGTTTTGCTACCGGTTGATCAGAAAAGTAATAAATTTGAGTATGAATTGAATTTTTTGTTAAATTTTATAATAAAAATAAATTCTTCTCAGAAAAGGATGTGAACAACAAATTTACAGAACAAATATTGTTTGCAACATAGCGCGCAACATTGCACGTCAGTTATGCTGGCTACAATCGCTTGTACGCGATGCTCACAGCCCGATGGAGAGCATAAAGAGCAACAACTGGCTTCCTTTTTCAAAAATTGTTTCTTCGTCTTACTGTTCCTTTTAGTGCCTAGCGTGAAAGAGTGCAAAAACAATGAAACAATTAGATACATTTTTGAATGCTTTCACGCTTACTTTTATACTTTATGCTGTTAAAAAACTCAAAGCTTAGTGTTCTTTTATTTTTATTTTTATGAAAATCTGCTTTTCTGTTTGGTCATCTGTCATGTAAAACTGAAAGTGTTTTGAAACTTTTTAAAAATGTTCTCATTTTGCCCATCTTTGCAAGAGATTTATCGCGTGACGTTCAACTGCCCATGTCCATTAACAAAAGGATGCACTGGTTCATCGAAGAATTGCTTGATTATGCAATATTCGTGATTCGTGACCCATTTTCAGTGATGGTTTCGTGTTGCTTTTTATTGAAATTTAATGACCCCTTGATTTAATGACTCCTTGATGAGCGAGGACACCATCTCATTACAACTGTGCCGTGTTCAAGAAGATTACATAAAGCACAGCATGATTTCGGGACGTGTTTCTTAAAACGAGGAACGATTATTGTTTCCCTTGCTGTTTTTCTTCCCTACATTAAATGAAGATCGTTTGGGTAAGGTTTTTTTTTACATTAAATTTATTTTCATTCCACAAATCCAGACGGTTTTGAATTGACATTCCTGAGCGAGAAGGCAATAGTGTCACGAAACCATTCTCACACATCATACGCACGGCATGAGTGAAAACAAGCTAGCTCCGCGGTTTGGGGGTAATACTTGGCCAAATGAAGGCCTTCACAATGTCCTGCTCGGTAGAAATGGCTTATCCACCGAACGACTGAGCACCAGCACCGGCGGCCGATCCGCTAGCACCGCCGAAGCCCGGGAATCCGCCTGTTCCCTGCGAGAACGACTGAGCACCAGCGTTGGCGGCCGATCCAGAGAAGCCACCGAATCCATGTCCACCGCCCTGCGTGAACGACTGGCTACCGGCCGAGGCAGCCGATCCCGAGAATCCACCGAATCCACCATGTCCACCATGTCCACCGTGTTGTGGGAAGCCACCGAAGCCCTGGTTAAACGACTGAGCACCGGCGTTGGCTGCCGATCCCGAGGCACCGAAGCCTACCTGTCGCACGACGCGAGATTCACCCTCTACAGAGAGAAAACGGTTACAGAGTGCTTTCAATTTTCACCGTCACGTTCCTCGCACTTACCCTGAACGGGTGCACAGACGACCATCGCCACGCAGGCAGCCAGAACCAGCAGGCACGAGAAGGATTTCATAGTGAATGGTATAATGAACGTTCTGCAGAATCGTTACTTAAGCAAGCTCCTAAATTGTACTGATAATTTCAGTGGAGGCACGTTTCGATTTTATACTCCGTGCTCCCATTCGGCAGTGTGTGGTGCGTGGCCACTATCAGCAAACGAGCAAACCGGTATGAACGGGATGGAGCAAAGATCGCCAATCTTCAAAACACGGTCAGCGAGGTGGGTGAGTTGGGTTCGACTAGGAATTGCAGAAGGTTGCACGGTTTTCCCATGGGCAGATGGGGTTTTCCGATGCAGCTTGCAATCGATAGGGAATAACACAGAGGAATCCCATGCGATTGTCGAAGGAAGGAAATCATCCCTAGACCTACAGGACACATGCCGCAATTTTCATAAACCGTTTGTTGGAAATGTGGAAGCCAGTTACAAATTGACCCTTCTTTCTAATAAATATTTTCTATTGCGGCTCAACATTGTTACAAGGACCGGCGATAGTCCTATGTGTTGCTCTACTTGATCTACCTCAAAATCGTATACCACGGTACGGTAAAATTCATCACTGACCGTTGACTTCAAATGCAAATGACCGTGCAAATAACTTCCTTATAGAATAGAATGGAGTAAAACGGCTGTTGTATTTTTAAATTGCTTAGCTTAAGTTCTTATCCATGGTCCATCCCATATGTCACCTAACTGCAAAGTTTACAGCACTTAACTGCAAAGTGGTAAGAATGTACTAGACTCTCGATACAAAATGAAAAAAAATGAAAAAAAACACCTAGCCAATTACTTAAGTGGTTGTGGTGGTGCAAAACACAAAAAGTATTATCAATTTCTGCCAGAAAACCACAAACCAAAGTACTTCCAGCACCTGAAGCAGTTCCTATCAGCTGTTTGTTTGTTTTGATTGCCGAGTTGTCCAGTGTTTGGACTGGAGCCGAGGCACAAGGTCCCAGAGCTAGTCAGCGGGTTAAAACAGCTGATAACAAGTGCACTCCTCCAAACCGTCGTGCCATCCCTAATCTTTGGCCGAAAACGCGAAAGACACGCAATCGAGAAGTAAACGGGTCAAATGTTGCGCTCCAAAAACCGTAACAGTCCGAAAGGACACTCCACGGTCATGATGACTGTTGATCATTTGTCAGTACCAAAGCCAATAATTACAATCCCGGTTGGAAGTATTTTCGCAATCGGATGCTTTTTGTTGTTTAGCCAAAGTAATGAAGCATATGTTTCCGTATTTTAATTTTTTTATTTGAAAAAGTCGTTGGTCAGTTGTTTTGTTTGATTCGATTTCGACGTTGTTTTTTTGTCGTCAATGATGGATGTATGGTGCTACTCAATATCACAAAAAAACCTCGCTCCGCTGGAGCGTTGGAGGAGCGTGTTGGTGAATGATGTTGTGAAAATCATCGTCTTCTTTTGCTGTTGCGTTCTTGCTCGATCGCTTTTGTACTGCTTTTCGTTGTTTCGATTGGTGACAGGGTGTTTCGGGGCTTAGTGGGCTACGATCGATTGAGCACCAGCGTTGGCAGCCGAACCAGCCAGACCGCCACCGTATCCACCGTGTCCACCGTGGCCACCGCCCTGGGTGAAGGTTTGGGAGGCAGCGTTAGCGGCCGATCCGGAGAAGCCACCGAAGCCCGGGAATCCACCATGTCCACCACTGCCACCCTGCGTGAACGACTGAGCACCGGCGTTGGCAGCCGATCCACCGAAACCACCTCCATGGCCACCGCCCTGAGTGAAGGACTGAGTGCCGGCGTTAGCGGCCGATCCGGCCAGACCACCTCCTAAGCCACCTCCATGTCCACCGCCCTGCGTGAACGACTGGCTGCCAGCGTTAGCGGCCGATCCGGAGAAACCACCGAAGCCCGGGAATCCACCGTGTCCACCGCCACCGCCCTGGTTGAACGACTGGGCGCCAGCGTTAGCGGCCGAGCCGGAAAGTCCACCAAAACCACCGCCATGCTGTCCGGGGAAACCGCCACCGAAGCCGCCCTGGTTGAACGACTGAGCGCCGGCATTGGCCGCACTGCCCGACAGTCCACCGCCGCCCGGTGCATTACGCACGACACGAATCGGTGCAATCGGAAGGTCACCATCGTCCAGCAGGATCACTGTACCGGCAAACAGACAGGGATATAGAGCCAGGGTCACTGTGCAGGATCGCTGCAGTACTTACGCTGGTACGGAGCGGCCGAAACGGTGGCCAGAATGGCCGCAGCAAACACCACAAACGACTTCATCCTCTCAGAAACTACGTCAACTCGGTTTGGCTTGCGATTGCGCAATGATGCTCCAGTAGGTACGTCCTAGCAGTATTTATATGGGACGCGCGAACTCGCACTCCCGATCCGAACCCGAGGTACCTGTCCTAGAGGGGTGCTAACAATGGCTGCCAACTGCGTACAGTGCGCACAGGAAGGGATGGAAGATGGGAACGACCAAGAGCGCAAAGGTTTTTGCCGTCCGATATGTTTTTATGCGCAGTTGGGGGAGGCGGTGGGAAGGGACAGAACGGTCCGATCGGTGGCGTGTGAGTCAGCAGCTAATTCAGCGGGAAGCTCGGTTGTGCTCTCCCGTCTCTCTAGAGCCGCTCTTCTTCGCGTTCTTGAGCCTCGGACCCGACTTGAAATCCAGTTTTTAAACCATTCTGTCAGTCGTAGCCATCAACGGTCCATCGAATTACGATCATCAGCGATCGTGGGCAAGATGAAGGCAATCACGCTGGCAACGTGCCTAGAGAGGGGTGAGCGAGGAAGGCTGGCGATGCTGGAGTGTGTGCTTCTTGGGAGGAACTCTGACCCCCTCGGGGCTGGAGTAGAGCACGATCTGCAAGCTGCTCCGGAGCTACAGCAGCGTAGCCTACGATTCAGCACTTTTTGTGATTGATGTACAGAATTCGGTGTTGTGGGAAGATACAAGGGAGGGTGCAAGAACACGGTCACAAAGCAAGTTTGATGCGACTTTAGTCCGTTCTTTTGATCGTTGAAGATCAGTGTCAGCTTTTCAAGAGGGCCTCTCTCTCTGAAGCATATCATTGGAGAGTGGTTTCGCTGTGCTTTCTTGGCAGATAACGCATAAAGAGGCTTTTTTGATCACATTTTCTCCGTTATGGAAGGGAGAAGGGGATGAGAACTGCTTCGTTTATCCATTCCAGCTCGATTTCCTTTACTTCAAGCTCCAAGTTTTCCAGATTTCGAGTGCTGAGCCTTAATGCAACAAATTGGAAATTGAGAAGGGCGTCGATTTCGAACGTATTGAGATAGTTGTCTTTTTAAGTGTTTGGTGTAACTGGGCTTAACTTTATTTATTTAGAAGAGAATTTGCATTGTTTATTAATTGAGCGATAGTTTTGTCAATATTTTTCCGGAACAAGTGTTAATTGGAATTGTATGTATATTTGTACATATCAATTATTCTTAAGTCTCTTGTCTCTTATTGCTTCTCGTCCTTTTCGCGCTTTGCTGTACACAACCCTTTCCCGGGTCGTTTGGAGGGGCGAGGGGGGGAGGGGGTGGAATTCTGAGGCATTTTAATGTATTGCAAAGTAATTGACGGACCTATTACAAGCACTGGCAAGAATGACTATTTGTAACAATTGCTTGAGCCGACTTACAAGGTTGCATGAATGATAGAATGTAATTAAACCCTTGTAATCGTTGCAGTGTTTTACGACACTTGCTGCAATCTTACATTCAACATACCCTAGAGCCACCAAACTATGGCTCGGGAAGATTTTTTTTCGTTTTATATGAAGTAGAAGTTTGGGCCGGCTCGGTGGTCCAGTGGTTACGGCGTAGGGCTGTCAAAAGGCCCGTCGCCGGTTCGAATCTCATTCGGACCGCTGCCGCCCCCCATAAGCAGGATTGACTATCCTGCTATGGGTACACTAAATCACAACCTCCCATATCCAGGATTAACAATCTTGATATGGTACACTCAGTCATAGAAAGAGCCAAAGCACATTAGTGCTCTGGTTAGACCTTGACTCTACAGGGTTGTTGTGCCACCGAAGAAGAAGAAGAAGTTTGAGTGCTTTTAGACATTTTTCACAAAAATTCTTAATAACTGTCGTTACAATACCAATATCATTGTAATTGATTTTTAAGATACGGCACATGAACGTATGGTATGAAGTGTTTAGGTATGTGTAGTGTAATGACGACGACCAGAAGAGCAGGATGATGACTTGACAAGGGCATAATTGATCAAATTGGACTATTCTGGTGGAACATGCATCCTTACTAGCATTAACTTTTGTGCCTAATTCTTCCGTTTCAGTCACAGTTAAGTTCTCTTCAAACGAAACCCATCGATTGGGTAAAAATGAATTTATTGCACAAAAAAACTAACCCTAAACAACACCAGCAGAGAGCGCTCATTCAACGTGACCATAAAATGTGATCAAAAGACTTCAACGACGCACCTGAAACTACGCAACGAACCCATTCATAATCACCTTGCACCTTTCTTTCGTTCGAGGTCGCCGTTTACTTTACCTAGCGGTGGCAACCGGGACAATAAATTGTCACAGACGAAACAATAAAACAATAAAAACCGAGAGTTTGTTTTACAAAAAAAAAGTTATAATTTATCCAAACGTATCACAATCGACCACCTTGAGCATGCGTTTTGTAATCGCGCAGTTGTGCTGTTGCTGCTGCTGCTGCTGTTCGTCCTTTGTACGATTTTGTTGCTGTTGTTTCTCGTTCTTGTCACTTCCGCCTTGCTGGCGAGCAAATGCAGATGCGCAAAAGTGTCATGTGTGTCATTGTAATTTCGTTTCGCGTGCTTTAAATTTTGTGCGTGCTTCTTGTGTTTGCGTGTGTATATTGTACGGACTACCGATTTCTAGAACGTAATCCTGGCCGTCAGTAGAGTAACATCATACTAGTACTTATGTGTGTGTATGTTTTTTTTTTGTTCATTTTCCAGAGTTCGAAGCAGATGCTGTCGCTTTCGCTCTTCCTTCAAATGGGTGTTCCGTGAAGAGGCGAGGAAGCTGGTCCATCCGGCAGCTTAACCGCTGAACGACTGGGCGCCGGCGTTGGCCGCCGATCCGGAGAATCCACCGAAGCCGGGGAATCCGCCCGCACCGCCCGAGAACGACTGGGCACCGGCCGAGGCAGCCGAGCCGGAGAAGCCACCGTGGCCGGGGAATCCACCGCCGGAGCTGAACGACTGCGAGGCAGCGTTAGCGGCCGAGCCGGAGAAGCCACCGAAGCCGGGGAATCCACCGCCCTGGTTGAAGGACTGGGCGCCGGCGTTGGCTGCACTGCCGCTGAACTGGGCGGCACGTGCCACACGGGCCACCGGGGCATCGACCGGGATCAGGTAAGCGACTGTGGAAATAGGGGCAAGGGGTTAGCGTCACGCGACACGCCAGTTCACACTATCTCACACTAGCAGGGCAACTCACTTTGGTACGGCGCACAGTTGGCAACGGCCAGGACGGCGGCCAGGGCAAGAACACAAACCATCGCTTTCATCTTGAGACTTTTAGCACTGCACGTACACGGACGAACGAACGGACACGGGTATACTACTTCTTGAGCTTAAGGCGAGCAACTGATATCGTCCATCCCGGTAACGGCCTGCTTTATATATGGCGTCGCAATCGGAACTGTCCCCACGATTTTCAAGCACACGACGACCTGCGACGACTCGCTCTTCCTCATCCTCCTCCTCTATCCAAAACCCCGCGCTTTCCTATTCCTCCGGCAAACCAGCCGGGGTGAGTAGTGATCGTGTGTAGGGCCTTGCCTGTTTTTTTTGGGGAGAGAAGCGCTCGTTCGAAGACCAGTTTTCCAGCCGAGCTGCGGTTCGGAGGTTGGAGGACATTGTCGGCGAGCAGATGGGTGGGAGCTAGAGCGCTATCACGCATCCGAAAGCACACATACACACTCATACGCCTCATAAAGCTGCTGGATGGAGGGTTGGTGACAACAGCTCGCATATGTCCCGGTCGTCCAAGAAGATACCGGATAGCTCGAGGTGCTGGAGGCATTTTGCATTTCGGTCTGGCTCGCTGCTGTGTCCGGTCGAGTTCGCATGTAAATTTTGTCGTAAAAATCGTACCTTTTTTCGTATAGATCCCCCGCCCGAGCGGAACACCCCCCTCGTGCCATCGTATCGCGGTCCGGCCAAGCCATTAGTAGTGTGCCAATGTTTGGCAAAGCCAAGTCCCGGTCGATTTGATAAACGTTAATGCACATATACGTGTTGTTTTTGTCTGCCTCGGTCAGCAGTTTACTTTTCCATTTTGGAGGTTTTTTTTTGGTGATATGCTTTCCTCTTTTTTGGCTCTGTTATATCTTATTTCTTTTGCGCCCTGGGTGGAAGGGTGGAAAAACCAGCTTTCTGTGTGCCGGGGGTTATTGATTTTGACTTTCGTTTCTCCACCAAAAACTTAAAGCTAGCATCCCTGGGTAACCAAGGGTGTACAAGATGATCAAACACGATCGATGCGCTTCCCGTGAGCAACAAGCGGAAATCAAACAAACTCATTCAGACGATACGGGCGAAGATGAAGTCAGTGCGCCCACAAAACAAGATCACGATCTTTATCGGTGATTTTTGGATGATTTTTTTTAGTATTTGTTTTTGTGGCGACCGGTCAAACAGTGTAGATTGTCTGATTGTGATATACCTCGACTGAAGACGAGGGGTTGACTGGAATAAACTAGTTTGGTTTTGGCCTTTTTTGTATACTGTCAACGTTTGAAGAGAAAGCAACTCCGACGCGGCAGGTCGTGTTGAAGAAAATGGAATCGGAAGGAGCTATCATTTTCTTGGAGTAGTATAATTTATAGAGAATCTTTTTTGTACAAAAGCGTTCCAAGTTGTTGAATTATGTCATTCTTTCGGTTAAGCTAACCTCATTCTGTCCATCAAAAGTCTTATTCCCAAAGCTCTCCTTCACCAACTGTTGTTGTTTGCTCCTGTCGCGGTGTTTGCTCCATCAACAATCGCCGTTAGAAATTCTTCTCATTCGAGCAGACAGCATCTAAATGATGTTTACGTTCTGGACAGGCAAACCTCGCCCGCAGAAGAAATGAAAACAAAAAAACGCTTCTACGATCGCGTGTGTAAACATAACCTCGTCCAAGGTTGAACCGTGGCGTGGTTCTGATGTGATCACCTATTTCGTAATAATTTTAAAATACTTTTTTGTACAATTTTGGGCACCACGATAGCGAACGTCCTGTGGACGTGCTAATAACCAGGCGATGGCCAAACCCAGTGACCAAAACCGGTTCCCCTCTTCGGTAGGGCCCGGAAGTAAGCACCATGGATCCCATCGGCTCGGAAGTGTTTGTTGCGGTGACTCGAATCGAAGGTGAATGTTTGGTGGAAACTCTTCCTAAAAGGGTTTCAAAATCGGAATCTCATTTGCCCGTACACACAGGCTTATCGTGGTAGATGGGGAAGATCGTTTCATGGCATTGACATCGGTGTTGTGGTGGATGTCGTTCGGTTCGGGTAAATCCAATTCCGTGCGTAGGGTATTCCCAGGCAAAACTGCTGCAGGAATAGAACCGGATCGATGGCCCAATTTAAGGTAACCTTCAAGACGCAAAATACTAGAGCAAACAACGCAAACGCTGGCGATCGACCCGTGAGCCGGTGGGATTTACCGGAAACCTTCGCTGTGGGTATCACCTAGCGTCAACGAACCAAAACATCAGCCTCGATCTTGGGTCTTGTAGCATGACGATCATGTTAGATGGAACCTAGAAAGGCACACGAGATGCTCCGACGAGGGAAGTTATATTTCAATTTATCATCGTCTCTTTTTACTTCCTTGAAGCTCTTTTCGCTACTTTGTTCGTATCGCAGGCTAGTCTGCGGACGGTTTAAGCACGGGTAAGATTCTTACCGACAACCGGACAACACTTTTGGAGGTGTTGGTTGACTCCGGTCGGGTATTAAGCTTTCAATCTCGTTCTCTCTTTCTCGATGTACGATCGTTGTGGATCTTCTTCTTGCCGTTGCTGCTCCGATGTGAAGATCGCATAGTGGTCGTCCCTTCTTTTGCATCCCACATCCCGTCCTCCTGACGCAGATGCGTCCCGATACCTTAAACACCCGCGAAGGAAACCGGTTCTCCCGGTAAGCACAATCCCGGTACACAATTCGCTTTGCACAAGGCACAATGCCGACGCGGTTTGGGTTGTTTTCATTTCGAATGCTGTGTCTGGTTTTTTTTTTCTTTGCCCGTTTGTGTATGTTGTGCGTATTTCAGAGATCCAATTCTGTGTCCGAGAGATTTCGAAACACGTACACACTCACCTTCCTGCTCAGTTTGCCAAGTTTGGGGCAGTTTGGGATGGGCCCACAACTTTTGGACAACAGTGTTCTGATTTTAAAAGCGGCTTATGTAACTCTTACTTTTGAGGACGCGTCTTTTATTTTTTGTTTTTGGCCCTGTCCACACACATCGTTAATGGTGCCCTGAGTGGGATAACATAACGCAGCATTAAATGTGCAAAATTATGCGTGAGATCGGTCGGAGTTGTACGCATAAATTATCGTAACTGCCACACACGCAATAGTTTTGCGGACAGGAAACTACAAATATGACCCACAAGCATGATTGGCTCTTGTTGTATTTGAGGAGAGGTTTTTTCCCCCCTGAAGCTCAGGTACATATTTACCATTCGATCGAGTCTGCGGCCATAGTGAGTTTTATTGTAGGTTTAAATTGATTTTTCGTATTGCTGCAGGCTATTGAATCGCGAATGTAGACGCCTTTTATAGCATCCATGTATTCGAAGGGTGCTGTATAGCGCCTCCGGGGGTTTCCTTTATTGATTGTAGAAGCACATAAATTCAAACAAATCACACAGATCGATGCAAGATCCAAGAGTGAAACAAGCTTTATTTCAAGCAATTAGGTGTGATTACGTGTGGTGATAAGAATGTCTAAGGATGACTAATGCTAATGGACGTGATCAGATCACAGATTTTGACCGCATCTTCGCGTCACTGGGCTGTGAGCTGCTTAGTAGTGTTGCTTGTAAACGCTTGTCTGCACCGATCCTCCCCCATTGCCGTGGCTTGAAGAGGACACACTAGCACCGACGGCCACACCGTTTCCTCCACTTCCGTAGCTTCCACCTCCATAGCCGCCGCCACCGCTGGAACCACCGAAACGGGTGGCCGATGCGAAGCTTCCACCATTTGGCCCGTACGAGCTTACCGAGCCACCGTTGTTGGAGACGTAGTGCGTAGTGCCCCCACCGGAACCGGACCCCCCGAATCGGGTGGCCGTTGCGTAGCCTCCTCCATTGCCCGATCCAAAGGACGACACACTCACACCCTGTCCCGAGCCACCGAACCGATTCGCCGTAGACAAACCACCGCCTCCATTGTTGTGTGGGATGTAGTTCGATGTCGCTCCACCGTTCCCGAAGTGCGTCACCGTCGTACCACCCTGGCCGTATCCGTTCGAGCTGCTGCTAATGCTCACACCCTGCACTCCTCCCCCACCATAGCCACCGTCGTCGCCACCGAACCGATTGTTGAACGAAGTGACCCCAACACTGCCCGATCCTCCATGGCCAAACGAGCCGGCACTGGCACCAGCACCGGCAGAAGCGAACGCCGACTGGGAGCACAGATCCGTGAAGGGCAGCGGTGGAAGGCCCACCGACGGGAACATGCTGGCGAAGAACTGATTCTGCTGGGCCTGGGTGGCCAGGGCCTGTGCCTGGAAGCTGCGGCAGGCCTGTGTCCAGGCGTTCACCTGTGCCTGAGGATATTGGTTATAGTTGAACCCGTTGGCGTAGGCAGCTGCAAGGAAAAGGGCACGATTAAAGAGCGTCATTCCACCAAAACCAAGAAAAACAGAGCGATATTTACCGACATCGTGCCCAAACAGTGCCACGCTCACCAGCAACACCGGCAGTAACGACATCGTTCAGATCGTCGATCAGTTCCGCTAGACAAGATACATACACACAACGCGAAAGGTTTCACAGAAGCTTCCGTGCACCAGCTTTATACACTCGATGTGACTCAATTACGCGCATTGCGTCCCGCTTTTAACCGGCCGCAAAGCGAACGAAGCGGCCGGACGGTTCGTGTTGTCGTGTCCTGCTGCTCCTCCGCCAGGTTACCTCGTATTTCCTCGCCCGGTAAGCCCGTCCAGACCAGAACTGATCTAACCCTTATCGGTTTGGGTTTTCGATGGCCGAGATGGAGAGGAGCGTAATGGCAACAAGAAAAAAAAACACATTACATCTGCCATACACACATACAAGCGAGCGCTTGCGGACTGGTCGCAAGAACAGCAAAACCGTGCAAAAGCTCGTCAGGAATTGGACAGGTACATGCGGGCTTAATACCGCACTGACCGATCCACCCCTGGGGAAGAGAAACATCACACCTAGATCATCTAGCGGAGGCGAGCAAGGCGGATCGCTGCATGTAGCCAACCGATGTTGGTGAGATCCAGGGTGGGCACGAGGCGAAGACAGCTGGACACGCCGGAGTGCGTATGCCTACGTATTTGGACGTGTTTGATGCGGTGATTGGGCTTCGATTGAAAGAGAAGTCAAAGTCATGGTTCGGATTTTTGACCAATTCCTGCATGATGATGGTTTTATTTTGGAGTTTCTTGCGCACGATCGCTGGAATGGAGGAGCTCGAAAAAAGAAGGGAAATGTTTGAAAATAAATCCCCGCTCCCCTCCGAGCGTATTGGGTGGTGATGGATATTCCCAATCGATCATGATCGACGGATTGTTTGTTTGCAGTCTTGCTGATGTTGAAATTTATGAGGTCAGCTTCGCTGTAGAATGTTTGTTCCGGATACACGATCATGGATAAATGTTTCGCTTCCAAGAGAGCAATTAAAATTGATAAGCACTATTTATTAAAGAATATCAGTATTAGTCGAGAGTAATACGAGATACATTGTGACCAGCTGCCTAATTCCATACCCAAGATTCACTTTGCGTTTTTTTAACCGTTCCATCTGCCGACTCATCCGTGCTGATACGCACCCCAAAGTTATCACTCGGACCGTTGCCAAAGTTTACCTCCGTATGTCGTCCACCCGGTCCAAACGAAGATCCCGATCCAGACTGTGCTCCACTACCACTTCCATGTCCACCGTGTCCACCGGCACTGTGCGATTGTGCTCCGGCACCGCTTGAACTTCCATGTCCGCCGTGACCACTCTGCTGCGATTGACCCTGGCTGGAGCTGCCAGCGCCGCTCGACGTCCCGATGTGCCCTTGCTGGGGCTGCTGCTCAGAGTGGGCCGTTCCAGAGCCTCCCGTACCAATGACACCGTGCTCCGGTTGCTGTGCACCATGGCTAGCCGACTGGGAACCAGCTTCAGCCGCACTGCCTGATCCACCATTACCTCCGAAAGAGCTGCTGCTTGCAAAGGACTGGGAACCGGAGGAGGCGAAACTGCCACCCGGTCCTGGAGGCACGCCAAAATTAAACGATCCCATCGGAGGGAATCCTGGAAGTTGTCCAAATCCCATACCAGCTCCTGCTCCACCTTGTGGTTGAAAGAATGGTAATCCAGCACCCGGGAAGCCTGCTCCCACTCCCGGACCACCGAAACCGGCGCCATTGAAACCGGGGAATCCAAAGCCTGCACCTGGCTGCTGAGCTCCGGCACCACTAAAAGCACCGCTCGAAGCACCGGACGCACCTTGAGCTTGTGCTACAGGATGTCCATCGATGCCAATCAATGCGGCTACCAAAAGAACGCTTGTCAGTGCAAAAGACATTGCTTCGCTTCGCAAAACTGAACTACTTCTAGTGAGAAGAAGCACCAACTGGTAGGTCAAACATTCGAAACAGGCCCGAAGAAGCTTCAAATTTGTTCTTCTACACACTTACACGATCGATGGTACGGCCCTGTAGACAAACAATTCATCCTATCAGTTCGTATTCTGGGGGTTTTACGTCGGTATGACCGGTAGCCAGATAAGGCATGTTTGTAAATATTGCCGACTTGCCGGGTGAGTTTGATAAGCCGGTCAGCACACGATGAACTTGATGGGTCCAATATTTGTACACAGTGGTTGCTCGATCGAGCATCTTTTCACCTCGAATAAGTTCGTGAAAGTCACACTGACGATGAGAAAGAGAATGGCATCGTTTATACGGGCGATCATTTACAATTATATGATCTTCGAATGGTTTAAACTCTGCTAATTGGATGTTGGTTCGCGAGTACAATTAGTGATCACTTACCTTCGCACTTAAACTCACCTAATAGGGAAATTGTGGAGGGCGTTTGTGTAATCATGCAATTCCGATTCGCTTTCAACGCAAGGAAATTAAGGTTTTCGTTTTGTTTATTATCCTATTTCTTTTGTTAGCACTGCTAACGATCATAAATACAATTTGGCACAGACGACACAGCGAGTCGTTTAGTCCTTCCAAACCCACGCTTCACTTTCTGTTTTCTTCACCGTTCCGTCCTTCGACTCGTCCGCACTGATGCGCACGCCGTATCCCTGACCGTCGTGGCTCTGTCCATGGTGGTATTCCTGACGATGTCCACCGGTACCCTGATGATGTCCGCCAGTTCCGTGATGCTGTCCGTGGTGATCCTTACCATGGATAGACTGAGACTGTGACTGAGCACCAGCCGAGCTGGCGGAGCCGCTCTGTCCATGGCCGTGACCATGTCCGTGGTGTGCATCCTGCGCCGTCTGTGAGGTGGACTGTGCGCCGGCAGAGCTGCCCGTTTGCAAATGACCATGCTGACCTTGATCAGCCGAAGCCGACTGTGACTGTGCGCCGGCGGAGCTACCGGTTTGCAGATGTCCATGAGGGCCCTGCTGTCCGATCGAGTGGGACTGTGCATTGGCTCCGGCACCACTGTGCAGATCCTTTCCAAGATCATGTCCTCCATGCACGTTCTGACTGTGGGACTGCGACTGTGCGCCGGACGAGGATCCCTGGTGTCCGTGTTGATCGTGCGAAATAGATTGGGCTCCCGCAGCACTTCCACTTTCACTGCCATGCCCATGACCACCCTTGCTGAACGATTGCGATCCAGCGGAAGAGCCTGAGCTCGAGCCGTGTCCTCCACTGTGACTTCCGGACTGAGCCTGCGACTGGGAACCGGTCACCTTACCATCGTGGCTCGACGAGAACGAGCTGGAGAAGGAAGAGCTACCCGAAGAAGCACCACCACCGTGAACGGGGAACGGAGAACCTTTGCCGAACACATCCGGACTCCATCCACCGGTCGCATGACCCGTTCCTGCTACGAGCGGCTGAGAGAGCTGTCCAGATCCGAACCCTCCATGGAAGCCGGGCAGTGCCGGAAAACTACCGAAACCACCGAAACCTGTTGCCGTTGACTGTGAGCTGCTACTGGCGGCACTACCACTGCTACTGCCACTGTTATGATGGCCAAGATCGGTTGGGTAACCGCTGGCGACTAGCGCACAGACGGAGAGAAGCAAGGCGAGATGCTGCTTCATGATCGTGCGCTACACTGATGGTCGAAAAGAGTGTTCGCGAGAGTGTACGGCACTGAACAACTACTTGATGGAACGATAGTAGCTTGACTGACTAGCCTCCCTGAACTAAGTTCTATGTTTATATAGGACCCACGGCAATCTTCACGTCTCGCCGTGCACCTGCATCAAAACAGCTGATAGGCATAGGAACCGTCCGCCGCCCAAGTGCCGCCGCGCAGTACTTTCGCCGCACTACCCTAAAGGAATGGAAATACCGCCCGTTGCAGGGCTGCTTTTCGAAGGGAAAAACCCTCCGAAACCGCGCCGATACGCATTCGGGCCGACTAGTCGCTCTCTCGATCATCTATCAGCCGGGGGAAACTTGTTTTCGTTCCGGCAATCCGTGCGTGATTGTCACCGGCTGGCGGACGGGCTGTGGCGGTGCATTAGGAACCGGTTCGTAGTGCTAAATGAACCTGAAGACGATCGGAAGTGGCAGTGGTGTCCCTGGCCCTGAAATTGTCCACACACCTTGCTAAAATTCTGCAGAAATGTGCAAGGGGCAAATCAATGTCACCAAACTTTGTAAACCTTCAGACAGTTCCATTGTGAACGGTATCACGGCCGGGACCCCAGCCAGTAAAGCGATGGCGAAAGATAACGAGCGGAGCACGATATCTCCGTCTAGAATAACCGGTATTCATATTGATCATGTTAGAAGCGGGGATAAGGATGATTTGCTATTGCTGTTTGATCGTACAACGATTGGATCAGGCGTATGTTATCGATTGTTTTACTGTTTATTATTATTTTTCGTTTAGCATCTCACTCGATGTAGATTTATATCGGAACATAAAACAAAGCTTATGGAGCTGATTGATAACGGAGCGTTTGCGTGGTTATCTTAACATTGCCATTTTTATTGCTTGCGCCGCTACCATAGGACACAAAAAAGACTTCGGGCTGCTCAAAGCTAAAGGTTGGAGGTAACTCTCGTGCTTGATACTGTAGAGGTCCGTTTGCTAAAAGTACAAAAAAGAAATATACGTTGTACAATCATCAGCAATGTAGCAATGCTGCTTTAGAGGCTCATTAACCCCGAAGCCGTTGAACCCGCGGTGCATCTCATTTCCGGATAATTAATGCACGCGGGATGGCATCCATTAGCAGCAGACGCCCACACATACCTCGACGCACTCGTTGGGGAATCCCGACGGTGGCTATGCCAAACACGTTTACTAGGAGCACAATCAGCATTGCTACAATTGAAAGGGATTGTTTAATTTGCATTTTTGAAAAATATCTCTTCAGGACACAAGTTCTGTGATGCGGGTTCTGAGCGAAGGTCGCATGGATACTAAACCGAAGACTTGTAGGTCTTCATTTCGAAAGCTTCAAACACTCTGTATAGATGATGTGAATATTATTTTTTGAAGATTTGCTTTACATGTGTGTTTGTTTATTTGCATCCGAGCGAAGCTAGATATCCATTCTCGAAAACAGGTTTGCTAAACAGTCTGTTCTTCGTCCATTTTATGGCCGAAATGAATGAAACAGAGGGCGAATGGTAGCTATGAAAAAATAGAAATCAACAAAACATCTAATAGGCAGGTAGGAAAGAGTTTAAAATATCTGAACATTTATTGTTCATGTTTAAAAATCATTTATCGCCCAATATTCACTTTTGCCTGTTCAAAGTGGTGCTTCCAACAAAAAAAAAAATTTTCAAGCAGGCCGCTACAAATTTGTTTGGTAAAAAAATCAACTGTAAGCAATTTCTAAAAATATCTGTCGTTACGTTAAAAAAAATGTTTGCACTATAAAAGAAAACTTGAAACTATTTTTTAATTTGATGATGATGACGATGATAAGTTCCACTGCTTACCTCTACATAGGTTTGAGAAGGACGGAAGTATCTTTAAGATAGTATTTCTCTTATATTACTCTTATATTATATCTTATATTATATTAATCAAATTGGCGAGCAAGTGGTGGCAGCAAAGAGCGCATCGCCGAACCCACCTTGTGATCTCACACCCAAGACGACCAACATAGCTCCACCAAGTAGAAACAGTCACACTCCATCGAATACTATGCCATCCATAGCATCCTTTACGACACTGACAAGAAACAAGAAATAAGTCTTCCTCGCCCCTTCTCAGGACACAACTGCGACATGCATATGGCCAGTGCCTCTGAATCCAACGATTGATTCAGGGTTTATAAAATAAATCACTGGCAATTTCAAAACAAGAATTGCCCATAGTGATTAGTGTTCTGAACCGTGTAGCCTCCGTGGCTGTCAAACGCAACGCGCTCTGCCGATGACAGCGGTTAGCTGTCAAAAATATGAAAAACATAAAGGAAAAATAAATGTAAATAACACGTTCGTTCGTTCCAGCCAGCAAATTGCAGGAATTTGCGAAAAAATCGGCATCCGTGGCAATAAAATTTAAAAGGTACAGTTAGCGGACTGTTTGCGTGATATCGTAGTTTATGGCGTGGTGCTCATGAAATTGCTGAAAAGAGCATATTTTCAAGCAACAGTTCTGAAGTGCCGGGTACGAGGAACACCTCCATGCTGGTGCTCCAGCATAAGGAACGGAATTTGTTGTGATTACTTGGCAAGAAAGTTATGAGGCTGAAGGAAAGCAATATAAAAAAACTGCCTTCACGTTCCTAATTTTCGGTAGAAATATGATGTGATGATTTTGCTATCACGTTCATTAGATCCTTATCACCGCAATGTGTATCTACACGGAAATGTAGTTACAACAATGACATCATGTTGAGCCTTAATTCACTCGAATGCGATGTTACGAGAGAGTAGTGACTTGCAGGATTACCGCGCTTTGCAAATACGGCGGGCTGATAAAGATCTGTGTCTTATGTTCCAGAACATCCCGCACACAGAGCGGCACGTCGTTTCCTCTCCTATCCCATCAGTATGCAAAAAATGTGTTTGTACCACTCGACGGAGTGCAGAAATGACGTAAGATTGTGTAAATTAGAACCGGCGTTGTGGCCAAACGAAGGCAACACAACTTATCCCAATATATTGAGCGGAGAAAACTGTCGATAAAACCGGCCCCGTAAGCAAATAATCAGTTTGTGACACCTTTCGATACTGATTAATTGCCTGTCCAGCAAATATCGATGTCTCCTGTGCGCCCGTATTGTATGCTGCCGCACCTGCACCGCACATCATACCCCTATGGTAAACCGACCCCCTGCGCCAAACCATTATATCAACACAAGCGTGTATCGGAATCGTCATAGCCTACTCGCATTGGTTCGTTCGCTCGTTCGTTCGTTCGTTCGCTCATTCGAATAACGACTCTACCAAGGGGGGTACTTGTCTCCCTGGAACTTTGCTTTGCGGACACACATTGAAACCCATTACGTAGCTGATTGCTTCCATCCATCCGTCCAACCATCGTCATAGTCGTCATCATCGCCATCGTTGGCCGCGGGGGGTGAGAGAGAACCGCAACAGATAGCAGCGCGCCAAGCGAGGTTAACAGCTCTAGCAGCGAGAAGAAATCGCGTTAGTATTTAGTAAACCGTTGCCGCGGTCGGAAGCGTGATCCGCTCAAACAAACGTGTGCACGGCGTCCCTGTTCGGAGAGACAACAGCTGGCGTCATCATTTCGAGTTATCTGCAACGAAATTTCCACATACCGTTTCCCGAAGGAACCAAAAGTGCGTAGAGTATTTTCGGTTTTTAGTTGGTGTCTCGCTTACATTCCCACAAATTGCGCCACCGAACACCGGGGATAGGGAAAAACAAAAATAACACCGAAGAAACGTGCCTATCAGTTGTGCAATATAGTGAAATCGGAAGACGGTCGATTACTGTACATTCTGTGTAGAGAACGATCTAAAAGGGCCGTGCTTTTTTTTCGTTTTGTTCCGTGCTCCAGTTGATAGTAAACGACCATACCCAAAACGCAGCCATCGTCTCGGACCTGGGTTGCGATGGTAACCGCCGGTGTGTTGTGCATGGAAGGCGAAAACAAATCCAGTTGCATTTTTTTTCGTTTCTGGTGGGAGAAAGCCGATGTACTGGGCAAGTTTATTGATCGTGACCTCCCTGTACCGCTGCAAGCTGTGTGTGCCACGGGTCGTTCGACAATCCACAGGTTAAACTCTCGAATGTCAGTGAAACCTAGTATACGATTTCTCTCGGTGCAGTATCGGTCCGTTGGCCTTGGTGTCTGGAATTGACTGGAATGATTGGTGATTGATTTTCGTGTCAGTTGCGTAACGCATCGAGCGCAGGGAAAGCACCCTTTATGCTCCATCATTATCATTACACCGTCGCCCTTGGCGTGATTCACTTATCTGTGCGCTCCGATAGCGTGTATGGATTTGACTTGTATCATTTTAATCTCTATTGAGAGTGATAACTTATTTTCCCTTCTTTTTGCTCTATTTATACAAATTATTTTGCACGCTCGTAAATAAACGTTTAAGTGGCGCTAAACGAAGCCGCGCATCATCATCATCGCCATCGGTCATCGTTCGGGAGACGATGCGATTTAGGCAGTATGCCAAGCAAATTCATCTCTATTTCTCTCCCTGTCGTGTTATTCTCTGATACACATGGTAGCCGCCGTAACGGTTGGAGAGAACTTGAAAAATGTGTCTAGTCACGATTTCAATACCCCCTGCTTTGCATCCTAACCACTCTGTGGTGACTAGTCAAGTCTATTGGCGGACGAGAACAACTTGGAAGTCACAGCTAGAAGCGTTTGGCATACAATTTCATCTTGACGAAGCTGTCCGCTTGCCCTTGGTGTGTCGGTGCTTGTCGGTGAATGGAACGTTGTGAATTGTTCTGACCTTCGATGGAATACATATTTGTGGGGACAAACATGCACTGGGTACTTGTTGCATTATCGGGAAGAAAACACCACAAACCAATGATCGATAAGATACTTAGAACAATGCAGTTTTTTAATATGGTTCCTTTTATTCGACTCTTTTTAGGTATCAAAGCTCTGTTTCGGCCCTTTGCAATTTTGTGTACTTTGTGTAGCAATTAAACAACACAGCACAGCAGTAAGATGGGTTTGCTGAGCGAAGGAAGTCCTTTAACGTGGGACGAAACGAAGGCGCTGGCGCAGCACGTACGCGAGCATGGCATCGAGCAATTTATCAATTTGTTCGCGCGCCTCAAAGACCGCCAGGGCGATGTGCTGAAGTGGGGCGACGAGGTGGAGTACATAATCGTTCGGTTCGACGATAAGGAGCGCGCGGTACAGGTATCGCTGCGGGCGCCAGAAATTCTAGCCAAACTGAACGAAAAGGAAGCGGCAGATCCACAAGGTAAGAGTCCAAAAGGTGATGATCGATTGGCTTGATTGCGGATTGCTGAGAACGATGCCTCTTGTTTCGGCGTTCCAATCGTGGTTGTTGTGATTGTTTCTCGGAAGCAAAAGAAGCGAAACGAAACACGTGATTGTGTGTTGCGCTATCACGTTTTGGAACGTGCCGCTTGCGTTCTGTGTTTACGGCGTGTTGTGATACGCGGATGAGATAAAAAGCCTTCCCTGGTCACAGTGGGTGGGACAGATGGAATGGTTGTGAAATGAAATACGACGTATTATGTTTCCGCAATATCGCACTACATTGTTTCTTTGCAACAGATAGTTATTTTTAATATTCCACGTAACGCAATAACTATAATTTATATTCATCTATTTGTAGGAGTAAAATCGCTCTGGCGTCCCGAGTATGGTGCATACATGGTCGAGGGTACACCCGGTAAACCGTACGGTGGACTTCTGGCGCATTTTAATGTGGTCGAGGCAAACATGCGATACCGTCGAATGGAGGTCGCTTCTCTGCTGCCGGAAAATGAAGTCGTCATGTCGATTACCAGCTTCCCGCGGTTGGGATGTCCCAGGTTCACGTTTCCACTGGCTGTACCCACGCCGGAGGATGAGTCGTGTGCGGCACGTTCCAACTTTTTCCCCGACGAAGCTATCTTCCCGGGTCATCCACGGTTCAAGACGCTAACACGGAACATTCGCCAACGGCGGGGCGAGAAGGTGTCAATCAACCTGCCGATCTATCCCGATCGCGATACGAAAACGCCGGTGGAGGGAAGCATACCGTCCTACCCGAACCATGTGCACATGGATGCGATGGGTTTCGGTATGGGTTGTTGCTGTTTGCAGCTCACGTTCCAGGCGTGTAATATTAGCGAGGCACGCACGCTGTATGATCAGCTAACGCCAATGTGTCCCATAATGCTTGCCTTGACGGCGGCCAGTCCGGCCTATCGTGGTTTTCTAACCGATGTGGACTGCCGATGGAACGTCATTTCAGCATCGGTCGACTGCCGAACGCGGGAGGAACGTGGTGAGATCCCGCTGAAGAATGATCGGTTCCGCATCTTCAAGTCACGCTATGATTCGATCGATTCCTATCTATCACCGGCAGGAGAAAAGTACGTAATAACGACATTATTTCGTCCCCGTCTATATGGCAAAGCAATAATGTGTTTCCCCCCCCCCCCCCCCGACAGATACAACGATGTGCCTTTGGTGCTGGACGAGAAGCTGTACAAGCGGCTGCGCGAGGGTGACATCGATCATCTTCTTGCGCAGCACATTGCGCACCTTTTCATACGCGACTCGGTGTCGTTGTTCAGCGAAAAGGTGCACCAGAACGATCTGGAAGATACGGATCACTTTGAAAACATTCAGTCGACCAACTGGCAGACGATGCGGTTCAAACCACCGCCACCAAACTCCCCGATCGGATGGCGCGTCGAGTTCCGGCCGTGTGAGGCACAGCTAACCGACTTTGAAAATGCTGCCATCGTGTGCTTCATCGTGCTGCTGACGCGCGTCATTCTCTCGTATCAATTGGACTTTTTGATTCCGATCAGCAAGGTGGACGAAAACATGCAAAACTCGCAGAAACGGGGCGCTGTGCTGACGGAGCGCTTTTGGTTCAAGAAAAACATTACCGCCATTCCGCCCGGTCCGGATGGTGAGACACAAAAGCCGCAACAGAATGGTACCGCTACCGAGGAGGCAACCGGTTCGGCGACGGACGAGTACGAGCTGATGACGATTGATCAGATCATCAATGGGAAGGGATCGTTCCCGGGTCTGGTGCCACTGATCAACAGCTACCTCGGTTCGATGGACGTCGATGCCGATACGCACTGCACGATTCAGCAGTACCTGCGGCTGATCCAGAAACGAGCATCGGGTGAACTAATGACTACGGCAAGCTGGATACGGAAGCAAGTTGTCGAACATCCTGAGTACAAGTAAGTACTGCCAGACAGGTTTTACCATTCAAATAGTCGCTTTACAATGGTTTTCTTTCCGTAGACACGATTCCGTCATCAGTGAGGGCAACTGCTATGATCTGCTGCGAAAGGCAAAGGACATTCAGGACGGTGTGCTGCCCTGCCCGGAATTACTCGGCAACAACATCAACTCCAAAACGACCGACAACATTCCGGCTGCGATCGAGAAGCATCTCACCAAGCGATGTTAGTGGAAGTAGCAGTAAGAGTAGTAGTTCACGATGAGGCCGTGAATCGTCTGACTCCTTACGTAAATTTAAACATTATCACCGGCCACGACCGGCACGGTCTGGGTAAACTATCCAGTGTGAAAAGGCATACAGATTCGTTTTTCGTTCTTCTCTGGCACGCCAAACCGAATGCGGGTATTTCAATGTTCTTTGTTGGTACTTCTCACGATGTAAGCGCGAAGACAACGAACGAACGACGGCTAGAAGAATTCTTCACATTCTTGCCGCACAGCAAAAAGCATTTTCAAGAGGGAACACACACACGCCTTCCAGGGAAAGGCAAGATCCCTTGGCATGTTACGCTCGAGCGGACCAGTGCGCAAAGGAATGCTGTTATTTTTAAATGATTGTTCTAATATTTTTATGATTTTCTAATTGTTTGAATTGTGCGTGTAATCGTATACGCCGTTGGAAGGATTTAGTAAGAGATAGTATGGCACAAGGTGTAGCATACGTTTTGCCGAGTAGTAAGGGTTATAGAGTTTGTTTGTTAAGTTTACGTTGCAATGATATTTTATCGATTTGTTTAAGACCCAAGCGCACCAACCCATGCCGATTTTTTGTTTCCTTTTCCAATCCAAAGACACAAACACAAATTCTCCTTCTCTTACACTCTTGATCATCTACTTCTACAGCGGACAGTGCGGGCCGTTGTGGGAAAGGGGCACAAGAAAGCACGCAAGAAGCAAACTAGTACACAGAACTCAGAGAATAAGTAATACACATAGCGACCTGAACAGAGCTGAACAGAGCAGAAGGCGATTCGAAGGATAGCGTTCCGTCCTGTTCAACGATCCGCAAATTGTACATCGATCGCCGTCTCCTCCATTAGAGGCGGTTGACTGAAAAATTCCCAGGGCAGCACGCAACATGAAGAACAAATTGTTATACAGAAATATACATAGATTTATATTAGATTTTCTTTAACACAAAGGAATATGTTTGGTACTTTTGGATTCAAGGAAGGTGAACGAAAGAAATGAAACTGCAACTGATGAGTAAGTATAATATTCGGCTTCTGGTAAGCATCAAAGAAATGTCTCAAAAACAATTGCTTTTCTTCACAAAATTGTATACACTGTGAAAGTGATTCCTTTATTATAATTCCATCTGTATTAGCCTTACATTCTATTAACACTTTCTCTCTTTCTTTATTCCATTATAGAACCATGAAAAATATTGCGCTTTAGAAAAGGATTTCTTTATCTACCGCTCATCATGACAAAAACTTCCCAGCATAGAAGAAGCACTGTAGCAGCTAATCGTGGTACGAAAACCGAACAACCTAATCACTTGCATAGTGAGACACCTGGGGTAAGGTGGCGGGCAGGTGGGTTTTGGATGTGGTTCAGAGCTAATCGATACACGTTCCGACTTGTCTTTCTTTGGCATCCATGTGCACATTCCCGGATCGCAACGGCAAACCACAGGGACTGTGCTAGAAGGCTTCTTCATCGGGTTCTGCAGCGGTACATTTAGGGCAGTTTTCTATGTGTTCGCTCTGAGTGACTGTTGGCGGTTATCTCTCTTTCTCTTTTAAAACGCAAAACTAAAATCACAGTTTGTCAAACATTAGCGATGAAAACATACAGCGTACACAAGCACTGTACCGATAGTTACATATTCCATTACATCTCTTCTATTTCCCCTTTCTTTCTCTCTCTCTCTCTCTCTCTCTCTCTCTCTCTCTCTCTCTCTTTGTCGTTCTTGCTATGTCTTTGCTTCCGGAGATCCGAAAATTCTTTCTCCTATTACATATGAAATCTGTTTGTTTATCTGAATTTCGTTTCGACTAACATTCTGTCTCGTTAATCCAATTTCTTCCTTGCCTAGCTCTCTCCACCTTATCGACTTCTCTCTGTCGCAGTTTACACATAGTAATCACAAATGCGGAAATGTCTGCGATAGTAATAATTGCTGGCACTGGTACTTCCGCGCCATCCCTGATAAAGCAAATATGAATATGGAAAGAAACAGTAGAAGACAATGAAATGAAACAAAAGAAAGAAAAACACAGAAATGCATTATCGATCACGATCGTACTAGACGTGCGGTGCTAGCACGCTTCATACACGTAGGAGGAATTAATTTTTCCTAAAATCACACCTTTTAAACTCATTTTAGACAAAACGACACACGCACACAAATCACACACATGCAAACATATACTGGGTTAAGTGGGGAATGCATCGGTTTACTTGGGGGTTCGGAATGCTATAATAGGAAAGGCGGCTTAGCATAACTCCGTTTCCCTACGGTACCCTCCATCGGATGGGCACCTGTAAAGGGAGTGCAGAAAAGGGCAGTAAGCAAGGTAGTTGACGCGGGTTAGCCTCGGGTGCGATAGAAGCACTGGGCGCTGGGCACACAAAAGCACTAATGTGTGAGTAATATCAGGGCAGATGATGTTGGTGGTACTAAACCGTGGTGCTGTTGTTGGCGACCGGAACATTCACGGTGGAAGACGACGACGATGAAGCGATGGCATTGTTGTTGGGTGAAGATGGATTAGCGCTGGTGGACGGCAGCGCAACGCCACCGGTGGTAGAGGCTGGATTGGCGAAGCTGTTCGGGATGGCAACGACACAGGCCCCAGCGCGGTTGTAATTGACCGGTGCGATCGGTGTCCACTCGTTCGTTTCCGCATCGTACTGCTCGACGATCTTCAGGTATTGGATACCATCGTATCCACCTAGGGCAACCAACCAGTCGCCCAGTACGCTGACTCCTATCGCGTCCCTACCAACGCTCAGCGACGCAATCTGTCAAAAAAGGACAAAAAAAGAAATGGAAGTTTAATTCTCGATATTGCTTCTCCAAGAGAGTTACGTACCAATGTCCACGTATCCGTCGTTGGATCATAGCGCTCCACTGTGTCCGTTCGGCAGACAGCAGGATTACTCGGAGGACAGTCATGCCCACCGAGAGCATATAGGAACCCGTTCAGCACGCCAACTCCGACACAACCGCGCCGTTGATTCATTGGCGCACGGAGCGTCCACTTGTTGGTGTGCGGATCGTAGCACTCGACCGTACGATGACACACACTACCGTCCCGACCACCGATCACGTACAAACGTCCACCCAGTACGGCCACCCCGGCTGTCGATCGCATCGCCGACATGGGCGCAACGTAGCTCCACGTACGCGCCGAGGGATCCCACCGTTCCACCGTGTTCAGATAGCTCCAACCATCGTGTCCACCGACCGCATACAGTGGGCCTTCGAGAAATGCCACACCTAACCCGTGCCGCGGTGTACCCATTGGTGGCACGAGCGTGCTCCAGCACATCGTGTTCAGATCGAAACTGTCGACCGTGTTGAGCGTCTTGAGTCCATCCCGCCCACCGACGATGATCAGCTTGTCCTCCAGCACTGCCACCCCGAACTGTAGCCGACGGGTGGGCATATTCTTCAGCAGCGTCCACTTGTCCAGCCGTGGATCGTAACTTTCAATGCTGATAGCACCCTTGTGTCCGTCCATACCACCGACCGCGAGCAACCGGCCCATCGTAGACTTGCGGGGCCGCGTGCGCGATGTGGAGATGAGAGATCGACGCCCGGGAATGAGATGCCACTTGAACGCTTCCATCACGAGCTGCTGGCACTCGTTAGCACCACCGCAGAGCGCCTCGACGTGATCCACTATGAACTGAAAACGGAAAAACAGAGTTACCGATTCGGAAACGGAATCGCAAAACACGAGAACGGGCTTTGGTTCTTACCGAAGGTTGTAACAGTGGCAGCTTGATCAGTGCCAACAGCTCTGGGATGTGTCGTTTGCGGCCCTCGGCATCGTACTGTATCCAGGCCATCAGTGCGTGAAACACTTCCTGCTCGTTCGGCACGTTCAGATCGTCGCTGCGGAGCAGATTCGCGAGCTGGGCCGCGTCCAGCATGAAGAACTCCTGGTTTTTCCACACCTGCTGAAAGTGCTGGCAGGTGTAGGCCGTGGCCAGCTTGAGCAGCGCCGTACAGCCCTGCTGTTCGGCGAACAGCGAAAAGCCGAGACAGTTGGACGGATGTAATTGACGGGCGAGGAAGTTGCAGCAAGCGCCCACGATCGTGCTGAGCTGCAGAAGGCACGCCGTGGCCAGTAGCGTCTCGACCGTATCCTCCCGGATCTCGATCGCACCTGTGTAGCAGTATTGGATGAGTGAATTGAGCGCATCGCCCGACACCTCCTGCAGGGTTATCTCTTCCTGCTGGCTTTCCCGCAGTTGCCCCGTAAACATGGCGCTGAAGTAAGCCGAAGAGGCCGAAAGCACCAATCGATGGGCTGGTATTCTGTGGAACGACAAGATACATTAGCACACAGATTGTACTATTTAGAATACAGTCATGCAATTCATTCATCGAGAATGGACACTATAAATAATAGGCCTTTAGAACCGCGCCGAACGATGTCGTACAATCAAATTATTGTGAATGAATCAAGCTTGTTTGCTGGTGACGACCAGAGGAAAAAGAATCAACAACACAACACCAACAGCAGCGTAGTGAGAGGTCAAGTGCACGGCAATAGACGATAACTGTCCCGAGAGGACAGTGAAAAGTGCATTCCGCAACGAGACGCACGTTTTACTCATCATTTATTACGCGAACGGGAGGGAATACCTCCCGCGTCAAAGTAAATTAATTTAATTTAGCTCGTTTTCTCGTGAATGATGGCGTAAAAAGACAGAGTAAGGCGAAATGAGAGAATTTGCCCATGCGGAGACAACAAAAACGTGGTCATCCTTTGCGTCTGTCGGTCTGTTGTGAATTTATCGTCTCTCGGGAGACGTTTTGTTTATAAGCAGCAAAGAAGGAAAAAGCAAACCCAACTGCCACCAAACGGTTGGGAAAGGTTAAGACCGTTATTGCTTCCGCTCGTTTGAGCGATTCATCCGGCTACAATGGCGAGTTGCACCATCTGTGGACCAACAGCGATGTATGCACATCATTGCACTTACCGTCGACCGTCAACGCCAGCAATCAGCACCACGTCACAAAGCTTCTCACTCTGGAGGTAGTCTGTAAATAGATCAGTGTACCAGAAACGGATTAATAAATCGGCAGGAGAAAGAACGCACGCACGTCTGGGTGGAATGACACGGCTCAACCGCAAGCGAACGACCCGAGGTACAACTCGAGATGTATAATTAGTAATTAGAATTTCCCCCAACCCAGAGCAGAAGGTGCCAGAAGAACAAAAAGCGACTCTGCAAACGACACATAACACATGGTTTTGGAAGGGAAAAAAGGGCCTATAGCCCTTTGGCTATGCTGTTTTAAGCGAAGTGTACTCCAACGATGGGATGGTTTATGTTTCCCAGAAAATCCGTCTGCCGCCGTTCATGATTCTCTGTGAGAAATAGGAATGGAAACTGTTTATGACATGCTCGCTTCCTGAAGCACACAAGACGTCCGGTTCGTGTGTGCTCTTCCCTTGGGATGGTTTGGTTAATTGTCTCTTTGTCTATGAAGAGCAGCTCTGCTATGCAAGGATTTGAATTTCGAACTGTACGAACGGATTCCGGAATCCCTTTGTGATTGCTTTAGAGTTAATTGGATTTGCTTAACTGCTTTGGACGGGATAAAACAAAGAAGAAATAGTACAAAGGATGAGTTTGTTGCGTTTTAGAGAGCAGCTGTTTCTGAAAATTGTTGCGTAAAATTTGAATTATGTCACGCACGCTTTACCGGGGCCGTCAACACACCGAAACCTTGCCGGTTGAGTGCGCAATGGACCAATCGGCGACTTAAAAACAGACCCGACAAGCTCCGTTATCAAAGAGATGCAACTTGTCCTTCTTTACGGCAATATAAAGCTTTACAACCCACAAAACAATCCTCCGGTAGAGTTTGGTGGCGTAGCGTGTGATTCAACGCAAGCTGTTGCGCCCTACCAAAGCGTACTTCCTTGTACGCAGCAAAAGCATAAGAAACAGACACCTCCCGATATGGTTACGCGGAAAGAAACTTGCTTTCAGCTCAACCGCCCAGCTACAACAAATCCAAACGGTGAGTCGACCGCGACTCGCGCAAGAGACCTTGAACCTTCTGCGGTGCCCGGTGATCGGCGGCGGTTGCGACCAATGGATCCCGACCGATCGTCCGTTGACCTCCGTGTGCGTGTTGGACAGGTTTAAGAATTGATTCTACCAGGGATGTGCGTACCTTGCATTCGTTTCAGCACCAGATCGGAGTGATCGCGACACCGGAAGAACTCGTCCTGGCTGACGGACGAGTTCAGGCTGGCCAGGCTGAAGTGGCTCTCGTCCGTCACGAGGCTGGCGCGGACGCTCGCACTCGATGTGGGACTTCCCTTGCAGGACAGTTCGTTGCTCATCCTGAAACGTAGTGTGCTAGAGGAGGTAGACCGGACTCACTATCACTTTGTGCTTTGTACTGTGTGTTGCTGCCGCTTGCTTTGATTTTTGGATAGAAACACTTGTGAGCCACTGAGTTGTGAACACGGCTACTTCACACGTCCCTTTATTGGCAAGGACGAAGGGTACTTTCTTAAGCTTTCACGCACTCTAGCACTACAACTGCAACTCGCTTAGGCCACTTTTCGCTACACCCAATATCTTCTTGTGTGTGTCCAACTAGTGGATTGTCGCAAAAGTCTACTATAGTATCTACGCCGCGCCTACTGTTTGTTCCGGGGTTTCATTCGCTCAGCGTCAGCTGGTGCTACACTGCAAGAAGAGTGGCTTGCCGCTGCCGAAGACGAAACCAGAATGATCGTTGCTCTGTTCCAGTTCGCGTTGCTTAGCTTACTTCGCGCGACTGCTCGGTTTCGTTTCCCACAAGGAACGCGCGCGCACTCGCTTGCCTGCCAATCTGGATCACCCAAGGGGATATTCTATTTTTCTACTGCCACCCTTCTTTTCTACTGCCACCCTTCAGAAGATGATGCACAATTGCTGCTTCTGCTGCTGCTGCTGGTTGGCACACTGATTACGCTGGTGTACTTTTCCCCATCAGTCACTTTTCCGCTGCTTTAACCACGGCACGCACAAATTACACAAACAGCAACGGGCGAGGGGACACAAATTGTGGGGCTGGCAGTGAGCTGCAGCACTGTTAGCGACATCGCGCGTCTTGGCCTTTTCCTTTGTGTTTTCTGCCAGGCGTATGTGTGGTAAGCAGAGCGCTGGGAAGGAAGTGGAAAAATAGGAAGAAGCAGGTTTTGTTTTTGTTTTCCTTTCCCTACACGCAACGCGATACGGCTGTGTGTGTATGCAGTCGCCGCGAGGTAAACAAGCTGTCACATGGATCCTTCGACTCCGTTTACAGTCACAAGCAGGAGAGGAAAATTTCAAATGAAACTTTTCACATTTCATTGAGAGGGAAATTCTGGGCACATTTTCCGTTGCGTTTTTGGCTGCTTAGGCTTTTGTCTAAGATTAACTGGTTAACTTTTGCTTTGATGAATGATATTCCGTTTTGTAAAACAAAATAAATTTGAAAAGGAAAAGGAGGATTTTAAAAAGAAATTGGAAAAAATCAATTGCCTCTTGCAACTACGATTTTCCCTTTTGTGTACTGTGTTGGGGTCTTTTTCTGGTGCTCCGGTGTTAATTGCAGTGAAAACTATATAATGGTTGTTGCTATGGAAGCAAAATACATACATACAATCATCATCTTATTCAAAGCAGCGCAACGAGGTTGTCAATCATGTAACATTACTTACATTGGCTTTGTATTTTATCTACACGAAGTATCCATCTTACAGCTAACATAGCTATGTATGCTAAAGTATGCTCTCTTTTCTCTCGAATCCATTACGAGATCCCTAAGTCTCTTAGTACATTACTCTCACCTCCACAAGTGAACCAATGATATATTCAGTTTACATGCTAATTTTAATTATTTTTGTATCCTCAAGTCTCGACCATCGTGTTCCGCCAATGTCTTTCAGGCGCATCACGCCTACTCTCCGTCCTCCTTGTCCTTCCGGTGAGACTTTTTCTTATCTCGACTGTGTCGTTCCCGTTGTTCTCGCTCCCGACTCCGGTCGGATCGCCGAGATTTGGAACGCTCGCGACTGCGAGATCGCTCACGGTGGCTAGAAGCAGGAAAGAGTAAAGCAAAGGGTTAATTTTTTTCTTATTATAAATCGAACGCCCTATCACACTTACCGTTCCTTATGACGATCCGGTTTGGACGAACGCTTATCTTTGTCTTCGCGAGACGAGGATGACGCAGAACTGGTCACTTGCGGGACCGCTGGAGGAACTACACCTACAGGCCCAAGAATTGGATCTACCACCAGCTCTTCCTTCTGCGCAACGTGACTCGCGTCCCGCTCCGATCGATGATCACCTGCTCGTTCCCGTTCCTTTCGCTCACGATCTCGTTCACGTTCGCGCTCATGATCACGATCCCGGTCCCGTCCACGATCCCGATCGCGCTCTCTACGAGGCGGTTCACGATCACGTTCGCGTTCACGCGGGTCCCCACGTTTACGATCATTGGGATTGCGCATGTCGCCACCACGCGGTCCGCCCGGACCCATTCCCGGTGGATGCAAACGTCCACCACCTTGTCCCATGCCCTGCTGTGGTGGCGGCATTACCATCCGTTCACCGCCTCCACCACCACCCATCATGTCCATATGCTGCTGCTGGCCACCCATTCCGCCCATGTTCGGGTGCATCATCGGCTGCAAGGGTGTGAGTGTCTTGATGCCGGACGGTTGCCAATTGCCATTGTCGTTACCCCACTGCGACTCCTGCATCGGATCGTAATAGTCCGAGTATTCCGGTTCCTGGTGGTAAAAGTCAGGCGGGCCTCCACCGAACCCAGGCGGACCTCCGCCCATCGATGGATCGTACTTGTTCCCCACCACGGTGCGGCTGTACTCCCGCCGGTCCGCCGTCATCACTTGAATGACGTTCTCCTTCGGTTGGCTAGACATTCCCATGCCATCGTCTACTCGTCGTCCTCCACCGTCTCCTCGGCCACCGCCACCCATCGGTCCGCCTCCTCCCATCGGCCCACCAGGTCCACCGCCGATAACCTCGATCGGTCCGTTCATTTTACGTGGTCCACCCATTGGGCCACCGCCCATCGGACCACCCGATCGTCGCATGTCGCGCATCATGCCCATCGGTGGTGCTGCCTGCGGATTGTTGATCGTCAACCCGGCCATTCCCACGCCACTCTCGTGCTGTCTCATGCGCTTCTGTCGCTCGCAGTATGATCGCCACGTTTCCTCGTTGAATCCGTAGTTGAAGTAATCCGTAATGTCCGCACCCGGCTTGCGCCACGGCTTTTCGTCCAGTGAATCGATGCTGAACTCGTGCGCCGGTACACCATTAATCATGCCCACACTCTCAAACTCCTCCATACTAAACTTCCCCGCCGGCTGTTTCGTTTTATCCGTCACACCGGCCGCATTCGCTGCCGTCTGGTTGGGCATGATCGGACCGCGCTGTTTGATGATGTTGTAGCTAGGGCCGGACTTGATGTCTCCAATCACGACATTAATATCGTCATCCTCGTCACTGTCGATATCACTTTCCATGTCGCTCAACCCACCCTTATCCTTCCCGCCATCCTCCACCTTATCCTTGCCATCGGCTGCATCATCGATTTGGCCTTCCTCCTCTGCCTTCTCACCATCGGCGGTATCGGCACCGTCCTCGCCCTTACTCGCTGCATCTTTTCGCTCCTCATCCCGCAGTTCGCTTTCCGTCCGGTCGTCATCCATCAGGTGCGAATCATTCTGACTCTCATGCGGATGTTCCTTCCCTTCCGGCTGATGCAGATCGCTCGAATCCATCGCATTATCATCGCACTGCTGTTCACGGGCCGAGTGTCCATTATCCCCCTCCGCGACATTTGTGAGATCGTTGGAACAGCGCCGATTGCCGTCCGCTTCCATGCCGGCATCGCCGGTAGCGGTCTGTGAATCTTCCTGCTCGTCCCATAGCGCGTCATTGTTGTTCTTGCCGCCTGAAGTCGGATTAGCGTCGGCCGCCGCGACCAAATCACTCGCGGGTCCATCCTGTGCCGAATTGCCATACAACCAGCTGTCCTCGTTACCTTCATCCGCCATGATGCGAGGGACACGGCCAGGTGGCTAATATGTTGCAGAAAAAGCACAAAACTTTAACAAAACGCACGGCACACTTCGACTCGGCGTTGCAGTTGGTGTTTTTTCTTTCGGGTTTTTGTGGTTTCCCAAACACGCTGACAGCTGTCACGGAGGACTGTGCGCGTTCCGGGGGTCATCGGATTCACGAAATTTAATATAAAAGGTAGAATTCAGCAGTAACAGTAATCGAACATTGTGGTAGAATTCACAAATTGCTTTTAATTTACGTACTTAAGAGCTACAACACAAGAATTTTTAAAAATAGTTCAATTATCGAATGACCGAAACAGTTTCTCAGTGTGATTTAACAGTTACTCATTTCAAAAAGACCGTTAATTTCAAAATGTGTCAAAGCTAATGGAAAGAGTTATTGACCTTATAGGAACTCTATTTCCCCAGTAACAGTACTTCTATCGTTAAGATTGATAAAGTAACAAAATTTGTATGCTTATTTTGCATGAGAATTATCGTTTTGCCAACCAAACATAAAACTCATTGTTCTTGAGCCGTTTTATGTCCATTGCAACGCTCACATTGAATACCCACAATTGTTTGCATGCTCCTCTGCATTTGTTGCATCTATAATTGATTAATGCCTATTATGCTCGCGATGAGAACCATGGGAATCCTATCATTATCTATTTTTACCTTTCCTTTTTATCTCGGTCATATATCGGTACGCATATTTAAACGCTTCCATCATAGCGGAAGCTTACACAATAAGACGCAGCTCCCCATTTCTTTCATTCCATTTCCACGCCAAACGCATGCGCAAAACGATCCGATGATGAGTTTCCGGTTTTCTTCTTTATTATTTTCTTGCAAATTTGATTGCTGTTTCAACATAATGTTATGCGTAGCGAGTACTACGACTACCTGCGCTACCTGCACTCTTATGAACTGCGAAAGTTGATGCTTTTTCTCCGAAAAGGGCCGTGAAAGGGAAAGTCACTCGTGAGATGTGATGAGAACCTTACAACTAGCTTAATACTGTCACTACTGACAAGCGGATTGAAAGAATCTTTACAATTGCGAAAACAAGGCAATAAAGTGATGGAGCTATCATCAGAGCGGCAAGCCTTAAATGGATGGGGGAGTTAGACGACCCTAACTTCCCCGCGTTGAGAAAGATTGAGCAGAATTTGGTTGCTGTTCACCTATAGTACTACTAAACATTGCACACTTAATGCTACTACCTCTGAGGTTTGGTTCCTAACAAACATTGCAGTTTTGCCTCTACGTCTTTCGGTAAGCGGTCACTACCAATACCGCGTTTTCTCTTTATTGTATTTGGTATACATCCCTGGAATCAGTCGAACGAATGCGCCCGACTCGAAAAAAAAAACCCTCATATACACAAAAATCATAATCACGATCCAAAATGGAACCAAAAGGATGAACATAATCTCGCACCCCGCAAAACAACTCCCTTTCTCTCTGTCTCTCTGTGTTTGTGTGGGAAGGATCTCGATCTCTTAACAGCTACGATGACGACACAACAGTGGAAATACAACAGTCAATCCGGAACCGACGACTACTACCACCTAATTAACATAGCTCTCTCTCTCTCTCTTTTTCTACACGCTACCAAAATATACAGATCAAATTGTGGCATACGATTGTTTTGTTTCCTTTTGTGCGGCAGGGCACAGCGCGATCACGCGCCTTTGTGACATGGTGCTATACTTCGCCAACTATACTAACCACCTTCCTGCTCCTTAAAATCTCATCCACCACAACCGTTCACACGACCACACACACACACACACACACACAAAACTCATACCCACAGACATGCCAAAAGCAAGGATAGACGGAGAGGACAGCGCGTGTATCTTCCCACGGATCCATACGCGCCATACACGACAGTGCGCTTACTGCTACTAGCTCTAGCTAAGCTATATTTCCTCCAACACCTCAGCCTAAGGTAACATGTTGGTGGGCTGCGGGTTGGGACTTAAGCTACGGCGAATTTCCGTCTGCTTGCCGACGAGAATGTCCCGTATTTGGGCGATCGGTTTGGTAAGGTACACCGGCACGTGATCGTCCCGACGCTGGAACAGACATTCGCCCTCGAACTGGATGAGGTCGTGCTTGCGGGCACGCAACAGCAACCCGACGAGCTTATCGTTAATGTGTGTGTAAATCTGTATGAAGAGGAAACGGAAAGGACAATCATGAAACGACTGCAAACTGGTAAAATGAAGGTACTCAGCGTACATTAAACAGTTCACCGAAGTAGATCATCTTGATGTCGGGGTTCTTCTTCGACACGGGTTTGCCGTCACCGTCGATCACCTGGCAGAGTTCAAGCATTTCCTGGTACACCTGAATGTTGGCCTTCTTGCCTCGATATTCGGTTAAGCTGCCCGCCTTAGGTCTACGGAAGAGAAACGAACAAGCGCAACTTCGGATTAGGTACGTCAAAAAGTAAGTAAACAGGAGAGCCTAGAACGCATTTGGGTTTTGGTGTCGCTTACATACTACAGAGTTAATACATTTTTATTTGGCTTTCTGCTGTTTTGGGGTTGGTAACACATTGACGTGCAATTGAGAACTTGGCGCATGTGCCGGAAGGGGTCAGGAGGGGGCGTTTGGGAACAGGGACGTACATGAAGCTAATGAAACTCGCCGCTCCCCTCTTGAGTGACTAGTTTGGCAGTTCTCGTGCAATGGAAAGAAATGCGACTGTGTAATGATGGGTGCTGACTGGATCATTAGATCATGCCATCCGTGTTCGCACACTCCGTTTTGCCCCGATCCGTCCACAAACCGAGCAGAATCAGCGAAGCGTTATATGCACATTCCCGCATACCCGAACGATTACTTTTTATTTTGTCCAATTGATCCTACTGCGCCGGAGAAAGGGCGCTCACGGACAGTTACACAGGGTAGAACCGAAGTGCTTTATGCTAAATATAAGGACGCTTAGGCATATCATTCACACGGTTGCATCACACTACTATCGGGAGATGGCCGAAAGACGGGGTGAGGGTGGTATGCAACTACTAGGCGCAACGGACCGACGAACGTACCGGCGGCCGGTGGTCCACTTTCGCCCGCACGGAACTCCGAGCATTGGGCGTAAGGTTAGCATATTTGATTAGCGAGACGTAAGGTGTGTGCTTGCGTGTTAGTCGAAACAATGTCGAGGTTGATCGACGAACGTTGGCTGGGGCTGGCGTTCTCTGGCATTCTCGGCCTTGCATACGCGCTCTTACTTACTTGCCATACTCCTCCTTGCTGATCTGTAGCCTTGCCATGCCGCGTGTCGCCTGTGCATCGGAGAACGGATTGGAGAGTTGCGATTCCCGATGGCTCTGGGCAGTCTGGTTAAATAGGGCCACCTTCGACGACAGTGGAGAGTCCTGCAAAGACCGAAAAAATGGGTGAAAAGGGAAGATTAGCGAGATGTTATTGTTAGACATTATAAAGACAAGAAAAAAGCGTTTTATGCAAGGAACGATCGGAAGTACAGCATCGATCGGGCGAACGAGCACCACTGCAGTGGCGCATCGGATGATCGTCCACTTGGGTGAACAGGTTCTGCAGGGATTGTGCGTCGGTTTCACTGATGTCACTGCGCTTCAGCTCGTAGCAAGCGACTAGCCGGCGCACGTTCGGACCTCGCACCACTTCCGGCTCGGGTTCACGCTGCTGGCGGCGATCGAGTGACATCCTGTACTGTTGCTTGTCCTGCTGATGTCGCCGACGACACGATCGCTGACGGCGCAGTTCTTCCTCCCGCAGAATACGCTCCCGAATGTGATCCTCCTCGAGCAGTAGGCGACGCTCGAGCCGACGCAACCGTGCTTCACGGCCCAACCCTTCCTCCATCTCCTCCAGCTCATCATCCGTTCCTGTACTTTGATCCTCTTCCTGGCGACGTTGCGTAGTACGACGCTGCGTCTGGGTTCTGTTTCGCGGACGCTGACGACGGCGCGGTGCTTCTGGTGCGGGATCTTGCTCCTCTTGTTCCTCGGGCTCCTCTTCCTGCTCCGGTGGATTGTTACGTCGGCGGGCAGCTGGACGTCTTGCGGCAGGCTGGGTCTGGGTGCGATTCGGACGTGCTCGTCTTCCTGCCGCACGTGGCTGCTGCTCTTCCTCCTCGGTGTCCTCTTCGAGCTCTTCCTCGGGTGCGGGCTGTGGCTGGACACGACGTGGCTGAGCTCGTTGGCGAGGCTGTTGCTGACCTCGTTGTGGTGCCCGGGCCGGACGTTGTGGTGCTGGTTCCGGCTCTTCCTCCGGTTCTTCTTCCTCCTCCTCCGCTTCCTGTTGCGGTTGAGGACGCGCGCGTCTAGGACGCCGGGCCGGTGCCTGACGCCGTACCGTTGCTGCCCTTGCACGTGGTCTCTGTCTTGCTGGTGGCTTCGGCTCCTCCTCTTCCTCCTCCTCGGCCGGTTCCTCCTCGGGCTCTGACTGTGCCGGGCGTCGGGGCCGTTGCGCGGCCGGTCTGCGTTGAGAGCGGCGCGAGGCAGGACGCGTTCTCGGCGGCTCTTCTTCCTCCTCTTCCAGCTCCAATTCCTCGTCGCTCACAAAACGGCGACTGGCAATGCTTCCAGTCCGACTGCGCCGTCGTTCCCGTTCCTCTAGCCGCAGCAGACGACGCTGCGTTAGCTCCAGGCCAGCATCGAGACAGATGCAGCAGCTCCGCTGACACGTTTGACAGTTCGGATGATCGGGAGCACCGCGGAACACGCGCGATACAATGCCTCCCATCGTTTCTGGGGCTTTTCACGGAACGACGACGCTTCTAGCTAGAAACCACTCACAGGTCTCTACGTAGAAACTCAACGCTTTTCAAGCTTTTCTGAGCGCAGCACACGGACGGCTTTTCGACTTGCGTTGCTTGCGGCCAAGGAAGAAGAGAACCGTTTGCAACTGTACCGACTCGATCGATTGAATGCAACTGATGGTTCTAGGTCTGCGGTCGGTGGTTTTTATTGATTGGAAGCTTCTTTCGGGGTCAGTCGAACGGATAGTTGGGCCGGAAATGTGGCATTGCTGAGGGCAAAAGCCTGCGTGCAGGCACGTTTCGCTTGACCCGTGCCAAGGAGCAAGAGCAGTTGATCGTGCCGCATCACGCATACCTTACGGTGCATGGAAAACGAACAGGACGACCGCACTACAGTTCGCCACTTCACGCCCCAAGGTACGATCTTCTTGGCTCAAGAATCTCAAGACCTCCCCTTCGAAGACGAGGAGTTTTATGCAATGGAATTATGATGTGGTGGTGTCATCTCGCAGTGAAAGTGAAGTGAAGCTATTTATTATGCCATTATGTGCCATCGCAGGCGCACAGCAGCGTCGAGAAATACACTTTGTGTGAGGCTGGGAAACCCATGGGAACTGATCGCTGATCCATGAACGCTTCTCATAAACTTACTATCGCTTACTAACTATGACGACACTCGCACAGTGACAGTGCCATTACACCTCTTACCGTAACACATCGAAAGTGATCTTCTTCTCCAGTGCCGGTTTTCATACTCATCGAATGACGCCCAGCCCAGACGCTCGGCTTTTCCCAACACCTACCACGATCGTTTGATGTGCAGCGGTAGCAAAAAAGGCACATTTTCCCATACATGCGTGCTGCCAGTAAATATGTGCGTATGTGTGTATGTGTGGATTATTGAGGGAAATGTTTTCTCTAATGCAAAGGGCTCCGTAGGTCTGTTTTACGTCGTTTTCCGTTCCCCCGTCACCAGAAAAGTGTAGAAAAGGGTGGAAAGAAAATATGAAAAATCATCTCTGCGATCGCATTGCTCCATCCGTGTAACCTCACGGCACGCGGCGAGCCTAATGATCGAGGGGTTGAACTTTCGATTTCATTGTCAGTTGGAAGGGTTGTGATATGAAAGTGTGTAGCGATAGTGCATGGAAAGAAAGGAAAATGGCTTATAGAGCAGGGAAAATACATATACAACAAATCCTACACAAATTGAATTTGGCCCATGATATCTTTGGGCATATTTCGTTCTGAAGCTTGTGTTCAAGCTATTCAAATGATGTGTAATCGGTATGGTTAATAATCTTAATATGCAGTCCTGTTTATGACAAGAATTATCATTTATTGGCCAACTACGTGTTTGTCGACTTGACAGGGGGTCTTACTATCTGGCCAAGGTTTCCATATGCTTTGAAAATACAACTAACAATGTATTACAAGAACTAAGTATTAGCTTTCAGCGCATCTCCTTCTCCATCGGTGGCGTAGGTATTTCCCACACAGAAGCCACTTTTGTTAGACTTCTTCGCATTCACTGTTTCTCCACTTTGGGAGTGTTATTTCGTGCCCATTCATCATCATCATCATCATCGTCTTCATGATCATAATCATCAGGCGATCAGGGGGGAGGGGGGGGGGGCGCAATTGAGATGTGTGCTATGGCCCAGAGCATTGCAACGGGACTCGGTCTCATCACTTTCGATTGTGGGTCATTTGGGCTCCCATACTTCATTGAAGCTTAATGATTCGATTAGCACGTGAAGCAACATGAAGGGAAACAAACGAAAAACCATATGTGTGTGTGTGTGTGTGTGTGTGTGTGTGTGTGTGTGTGTACCGACCATCTTAGACGGATCGATCGAGTGCTCCGTCCCGTCCCGTTCGCTTTCACGCCATTGTGCCACGGACCACCACACGCGGTGTGAACAGATGGCCACGCGGCGCCATTGTAGAAAGCCCAAGCCCACCAGTCTCTCTCCCCCCCGCCCTTTGCTCAAGGGTCGTGTGATACCTTTTGGGCAAAGTTTACGATGCCGTTTTTTCATCCTCTTTTTCCCCCTTTTTGACGCTTTCCCGCCGTTTTTAATTAATCTAATCAAACGGCCTGACTGTTTGCAAATTTTGCCTTTCGCTTTCGCGGAGAACACTGTCGGATGTGTTTTTCCTGTTGGTGGTGTCGGCCGAACAGGGAGGGAGAAATTTTTCGGAACCATTATCTGGCGAGAGTGATAAATTATCGCAACCTGTCCGGCTGGTTGGTTGTTAGATGGAGCTTTTTTTATTTTTGGAGAGCAACATGGACAAACTGTCCGGAGTGTCGGCGATGTTATCGGCGAACAAAGTCGGACCAGGAAATGGTCCGTTTGTGGTGCGGTTTGCTCGATAATTGGACGAGCGGGCTTGCACCACCACCGTGAAGTGGCCGCACTATGCCATTTTTGCTAAAACGTCCGGCAACAACGCTAAGCCCGTGTGCTTAGGGGAGCGTTTGAATCGCGTGACTGCTGACACGTTGAAGTTGGAATTCTAAGGTGAGGATTTTGTACAGCTGAAGTACATCGTACGTGAGCAATAAACCTCTCACAGCAAGGCAACGGAACGTGCAGCAAAGTAATGGCACTTCATGGTTCTAGAATTGGTTTAAGAGCACACAACAGCTGTACACAAGCAGGGAACACAAATGTGGATATGGAACACGGCTACTAGTGGTATTGTACTAATTGAACGCCAAAAAACTTTCACCACGTCGCCCCTATGGGCAGCACCAAAATGACGGCAAATTTCCACCGCGAAGAAAGCTTGAGAAATGGCCACCAGACAGTGTTGTACAAGGAACTACCGAACCCATTTTGCAAACGGTTTTTCTTAGCAAAACAAACATTCCCAACGGAAGTGATACCCTTTTACTTCGGACAATTTTCCTGGGCTTTGATTGATAGCGGGAGAGAGAAAGAGAGAGAGAGAGGGCGATTGCATTTGTGGATCTGTTTTTCAACCAAAAACTATAACCAAAAAAGTTAAACCAAAGCAACACTTCCCAAAAATAGAAAACTCTGCTCGCTTCTGTTCGCTTTCACGCCACGCTGTTTTTACGCTCGCGCACCGCCGAGTGTTTGTTGTTTGTTGTGTTTGTTAATGATAAATGAACATTAATATTGATAATGCTTCCCGGAGTGGCAAGGACCGCACCAGAGAAGAAAGCGAGCAGTGCCAAAAAAAGCACTGGCCTTTAGTTACGAAAACAAGAGTGTGCACCGAGAGGGCTTTAAGGAAAGAGAAGAGTTAAGAAAAAACGCATTGCTTTACCCTCTTTCAATTACGTTACGTATGATGCTGATTGTATGTATTTTATTTTACCCCCTCGTCTGCTCGCTCATCAACACTCGATCGGTCCTTCGCGATCGGCTGCGAACTGCTATCCAAAAGGTACACTAACACGACATTCGAGCCACACAATCCGCCAGCCAACAACGGACGCATAATGCGGAAATGAAGGGGTGTGCATTATGTTATCAGCGTTGCTTCAGCTTCCGTCAATCAGTGCGCGCCGATCGATCGACGGACGAGAAAGCCCGCCCGTCGCCCATTATGCAAGCATCGCCCCTTTCTGCATTGATTGCAGCGGAAAGGCCCTACTCTGTTTGGCATAATTGCACCCTCTTGCCATGTGCTGCCACTAACTGTTCGATTTGTTTTTTTTTTTTAACTGCTCTCTTTAAGCAAACTTTTGCGTAACCCGCAACTGCGTGCGGGATTCTGTTTTTGTTAAACTAACCTGAGCCTAGCCGTTAACTCCAACTCACAGCTCTGTCCTTGACATTCCGGGCGGGCTCATGCGCGGGAAAATTAATTATGCTTTTGCATGTTTAGCGATGAGAAACAACATCTCATCGAACCGTGTGCCTTGTCTTGCCTTGTTAGTTAAAAATAGTCCCTGTGTCCCCGCCGCACACAAAATACAGCATACAGAACACTAGCACAGTCCGTTCTGCCGTCTTTTTCATTGCCAATCGGCACGGTCAATGTTTAATATTTAAAACGCTCAACATCGCTTCTTATATAACACAAAGAAAAAATGTGTTTTCGGTGAAGGGAAAACAGGAAAAATCAATCATTCTCGTCCAGCGTGTCCTTGTCTCCTTGGGAGGACGAACCCTAGCGGCGGGTCCCTGAACTTCTAGCCGTTTACCGCGATGCTAACAGTTCTAATTAATGTACAAGATAAATCTGTCCGCACCGCAAACCAAGAAGGACTAACCGCTCATTCCCTGTCCCTCCGCCGCACCGAACGATCACGAATTCGGAAAAGTTCAAGTACAAGTTCGAAGCCCTTGCTCTTGATGGTGACGAAAGATTCGGCACCACACCGCACGGCGCAGCTACTGCTGCACGTCTGGCCGTGAGGTTTAGCCCGTCCTGCCTGGTTAGTGGTGCAAAAATAGCAATCGTATTCGAACTTATTCATAACCTCAATGGAATGCCGATCGTCGTATGCCAAAAAGTTCGCTCGATCGGCGTGAGATTTCCCGATTGCAGCAGCACGGCTCTGGCGCTCGTGACGTACGGCTTGTGCGGAATCAATCATTCATCTCTGACCACACGCTACACACACGTGTGGCTACCACGATGGGATAAGAAAGTTCCGATGACGCCAAGCGACGACCACCTGTCGCCATCTTCATCTCCCCCCAAAAAAAATATCTCTCGTACCGTGCGATACCGTGCGATATCCAATATCAAATCGAAGCGCGGGACGCGCGGATTGTGAGATGATGCGGAAATTCAGTGACTCGCACGCGCTCATTTGAAATAAAAAAAAAGAATGAACACCATTCCGTCACCTAGCAACCGACACGGAAAACGTGAAAACTTATGCCACACTTTTATCGCACGAGCCACGGGTGAGCAGGCAGGCAGCCAGGCAGAAGCAGCAGCACGCGGCATGAGCGGAATGAGTTTTATTTCTGGCGCATTCCAATGCGCCGCGCCATCACCCGTTGTCTTCCTTCCGATCCTCGCAGACCCTCAGAGACGACGGATTCGCAGAAATGAGAGTGTTTTAATTCGATTCACTACCATACCGAGCGCGCGTTTCAGCTGATGGGCGCCATCACCGTCTCTTCTCTTGTTCTCTGTTTTGTGGGGTTGATTGCGGTGGCAAAACAATTTCCTTTTACTGGTAAGAATCACTGGGCACGCACGTTCTTGCCGCGTGAAGTTCACTAACGATGGGCGCACAGTTCACTTACGGGTGTTTCGGATAGTCGTATCGTGACGGAGCTTCTTCTTCTGGTGGTCGTAGCCATAACTGTCGGGCGGAAGGGCGGATTGATGTCTGTTAAAGGTACCGGTGGGGTTCAAACTGAGATAGTGCATCGAACGCCCATGGCACCACCTGCTTTTACATTAGCAATCCATCTTGCGATCGCGTTCGATCGCGGATCTTGGTGATCGGGTCCCGTCAGCATCATCGGAATCCGATATTGTGCGAGCGAGATGTACGAGAAGAAAGAGATCAATGATCGCCTGCTTCACGATCTAACGAAGGGCAGAGCATGATCGGTCCTCTACGGACATCCTGGTACCGGGTGGTGATGGGGCACATCATGCAAGGCCAGTGCATCAGGAAAAGCCGGCTGGATTCCATCGACTCCAACCGCGCATCTGACCGCTCGAAGGTCACCCCTGGATCGAGGTGTCTCACCGGTTTGTGTCTATATTTATTTGCTCTCCCTCAGATGGCAGATGACATTGTAAGTAATTTGCAAAAAAAGGCAGCAAAGCTCATGAAAATAGCTCACGCTACCTGCCAATCTTTGCCAGCTCACTGTCACGGGGAGCACGCGGTGGCGTACAGGACCAAACCTCTTCAAATAAAAGACGTTCGAGAACGTCAATCTTGCGGACGTCTTGCATCTTGCGCATACCTTTTTTTTTTTTACTTTTTACTAGCTAATCTTATGCAAACAATACCTTTCCGTCGTCCCTTTTTCCAGGTGCCAGCATGTAAAAACACCACCAGGCAGGCTAATTTGGGTCATCGTCACGCTCGAACCACACACGTCGGTCGCACGTGACGTATCTTTAAAGCGGCGCGAGTACAACAGTAGCCACATAAGAAATGCGAAAATGGTGTCGAAGATCATATATATATTTTGCCCCTTGCTCCAAAGAAAAGCCAAAGATGGAAAGAAATAAAAATAGATTAAACTTAAAGGCAGCTTGCCGGGTGTGTAGGGGTGTAATACTGCCTTAACCCACCCGTGAACGACCTAATTCGTGGTTTATGGTGTGTCTTTTTTATATCCATTGTAACACTTCTCCACCTGGGGCGCTAATGGATGGCGGCGGCGAAGGCGCCGGGTCATCTTCTTTGCAGATGAGTCAATCTTCCTCTCATTGCAGTCCAGCGAACCCTACCTGTGTAGCGTGTTGCAAGTTGACTCACAGGTGAATTAACCTAACACTCTATTTTGCGATTAGGTTTGAAATTGAAACTCTGATCGAAGGGAAGCCACAAGACGCCTATAATTCCCAACCGACTCGGTTCGCTTCTATGACATAATGAGCGATAGGATTACTGTTTGGTGAGCCGAAGAAATGGGGTATAGAGCACTCTCTGGCATGGCAATACCGGCTAATAAACACACCCAAACACAATTTACTCATTACCGGTCAATAAAGCTGCTTCTATCTTCGATCGTGTGCATCATTATCTTCGCCATCTTTTATGCCACTCTGCCGCTGCTGCCTTCCGGTGCAGATCGTTGGGAAGGTTCGAGCTACAGGCTATTCCCGCAATTAGCAGACCAAAGCCAACGAGAGGAACGTCTCTGACCTACTCGCCGACCGCTCTACGCCGCATTCGTGCCAGTTCCATTGGCAATCATCTCCACTATCGTCTGGTAAGTACCAGAAATTGGAATGTGAGCAAGCAAACGAGACCGTAAAGTGCTGTTTCTCACCGGCTCCTAACCTTCGTCCGTTCGAAACGACCGAAAGTACACTTTATCGGCGAAAAACAACCTCAACAAACGCGCAGTGAACTAATGAGCTGGAGAAAGAATTCAACCATCCCTCGGCGTTGTCGGCATCTCGTCTGGGTCGCCGCAAGTAACCAGCAACAGCCCCCCGCAAAGTACCTCGTCGTCGTCGTCCGATCTGATTTCACCGATTGTTTACCAAACAGTTCGAAGCTGGCCAAACATCCGCGCACACTCACACACATACACACATACACACATTAATTGGCCGCAAATTGTTAACCTCGTTTTGTGCGCACTTGAATGTTTTTGGGAAGGAAAATTATGCACAGTGTAGTCAGCGTGGCGGCAGAATTGTAAGAAGTTGTGTACCGAAGGGAGAGTTACGCTACTTACCACAATCAGCCGAAGTGCGCCAAGTTCGTGTGCTACGTCCGTCATCTTGTGGATGCGATCGAGTAGGGCACCTTCTTCCTGTTCTTGCTGCTGGTTCTGATTCTGAGCCTCCTGGAGACGGGCGTTCTGTTCGACAGTCTGTTCAGCTTTCTGATCTTCACCACACACAACACTACCACTGTCGTTGGCGATTCCGGCGCCACTGGACGGATCGGTCGTACGATCGGTCGGCTGAGCAGTGGTGACACTGCCCTCGCTACAACTACTAGGGCACGATTCGCTAACGGATGCCAAGTTGACTACCTTGATGTCTACAGCCGCCAGTGATGGAAGCAGCACACGGCGACTCGCTTTATGGTGGAGACGGAAGCAATTCCGTGCAGTAAAAAGCCCACAGCGTGTGTCACACCGGTAGATACGAGGACCACCTATCTGTTGCGACGAGAACCGTTGCGAATTGCTTTGTGTTTATGTCCAACTGTTTATGTGTCCTTTTTGAGCCCCTGGGTGCACTTATCGAGCCCGATGCTGCTATTGCGAATGAACACACGTGCACGACCGAGATATAGGCGACTTACTTTGCTTCCTACTCACAACGCGACTATTGCGCTATATATCACCCCGAACTAGACACGATCGTCTAGGAAGTTGAATGTCTGAAAACTTTCGCAGGTTCACCTAGCCTAGCGCTTAGCGGTCAACCGTGGCAATGGCTGTTGGAGACACAACACGAAGCGGCGGGTGCGATCATGCGACTCCACACGCCTTCGAACGATGACTGATGGTGAACGAGCTGGACGCACTTTTCACCTGGTGGACGCTCTCTGTACTCGCCGTGACTCCTCTCGCTCTCAAGCTTCACTGGTTGGGCTCACTGCAATCGAAAGCCTCCAATATAGAAAGGCTTTTCTCAGTGGGTCTTTGCTGCTACAGCCGTCGCTCCAATCAATCTCTCTCGCTCCGGGAAACGATGTGATGATCGCTAGACAACTAACCGCACTCAGTGTACTACTCAGTACTAGTAGGAGCCCACGACACTGTCTACTAGCTGCGTCTGGCAGAGTCTGTCTGCACTGTCCGACCGATGCTGGCAAACTTGTTCGTAGCGGACAATGTTGGCCAGCTGCTAGTCTTCTTCTCGTTTCGATGGAGAGGACGTGTGCGCACCTCCCAAACGTACCGGGCTCTGCGCGTGCGCGAGCGCGAAATTCCTAACCCTCCTTCCCTTCCCCTCTTTCATCCAACAACGCACGCGCTCCGGCATGTTGCGCTTTCTCTTCCGCACCACTCCTCAACAACTCTCAACAACGTCTCTATTGAGTGTGGCGCGGTGCATTTCTCACCACTCTTTCACAAAACTCTGCCAGAGCTTGCCGTGTTCGGCACTGTGAGCGTGGAACTTCTTCCACCTCCTGCTTATATGCTACCTAACGCTCTGGCCAGCTTTTCATTCAACCCCAAGAAGCGTTTGTTTTTATTTTTTACGTTCCACTGCGCACACACCGACACGCGGGGCCGCATTTCCCACAACCAACCGATCAGCACACACAGCGCGTTGAAATGCTTGCTCAAGATTTTCTTTTCTGTTTTTATTCCACCTCGGTCTCCGTTTTTTTTTTCGACACCCCGCTGTATCTGTTTTGCTTGCCAGCGCGTCTTGCCATGCTGCGTATTTCGGCTTTGCTGCTTCTTAACGCACGTTGCCCATGTTGGGAAGGCGTTGCGGTCGAGTGTTTGGCGCGCATTTTAAGCTCCGGTGCGCGATTGAGCCATTATTCGTGCTGGCGCAAAAGACTGCTCCGTCCATTGTGAGGCTCAGTCGATCGATGCACTGTTTATTGATATGTTTCTATTATTAAATGTAAATAAAATGTTAACGGTAGATTCAAATTTGAATTGCAATCAATCTGTTGTGGGACTCGTTTTGCTGCCGTAACAGTCACATGGTCTAAATTTGTTACCGCTGGCGACATTTATGCACACTTAATGGTGGTAAATTTATGTCGCGGAGTAATGTTACACTAGCGCGTGCTAAAAATATTATCAGTATATCAGTCCCACCCTCCAACAGCGTGTTCTATATTTGATATGTTTTTATTATGCAATTAATTGCTACCTTATGGTGATTAGAACGGGCTTTTTCTAGACTCATGTCACTATGTCACTAAGGCGAAGAATGACTTTTCACCCCTCTACTTCCCTGCCCCCCCTTACGCTGTTCGTTTGTAAACAATTGCAAAAACAGTGTGTACTAACGCCCAACATCGTGCTCGAGCACTGGCTCGTTCACCATTCACGCACATCATCGCTTGCGTCGGTTCAACGAGTTGCGCCGCGTTGTGCCGAAAATGTTGATCCATCAGAAGACGCAAGCAGCCACTCGGATGGTTTGAAACAACATACAAACACCGAGCGCGGAATGGCGTCAATGGAAAGCATGCATCTTGTGAAATAACCATCAAATTGGATTGAAATTTTCCATTGGCTCTGATTGACGATAGAAAACGCATGTACGAACACTTGTCGATAGGAAAAGAGTTTGCGCATTTCGAAGACATCTTCAAATGACTTCCTGCAAAGTAAGAACACAACCGTTAGCGAGATAGAAGAGTGAGGGATAGAACGAGACGGATCATTCTCGTGTGGCGTGGAATGTTGACGTATTACATAAACCGCGACGACGACGACGACGACGTCGCCACGGACTACGATCGATGAGCCGATGAGGAATGTGAAGCATCAGAGGCATCAGAGTAAAACACGGCCCTAGTACACCACGATCCTGCCTAACCAATGGGTGGGTGCGTGACGCGGTGGTGGCGGAATAGTTTCCTCGGTATGGCTGCCCCATACCCGCAGGATGGTTGATTGGCGGTGACATTGAACGTTGAACCACTTTGGGGGAGACGGTGATGTTCCCCATTAGCTCGAGATTGGCAAAGGAAGGTCACATTTTCCGCCTCTTTCCCTGCGACATCAGTTTGCTTGAGTTGGTGAATGTTTAGCAAAGGCGGAATGCGCACAACACTACCACTCATAAATCTGTTTTACGATCATTCGAGCTTCACTTTGGGTTTCATCATTTTATTGCTCAACGGTGGTAAATCGTTCTTTATGACTTTGGGAAAAGAATCTCGTTGGACGATAAGTCAAATTTTGAACCGTACATTGTGTGGAGCTATCGTGTTTTGATTAGCTTTACAGCTCAAATGGGCATTTTTACAACTTGACCAATTCTTGTGACTGTTTGAGTAGTTTTTAACCTGCCCCCCAGTAGCTGTAGCGTTACATAAAAAGTCAGTAACACCAAACCCGATCATCAGCCGGTCAGCCATTCTACAGCCAGCATCGATTCGGCTGCCTAGTGATTAGCGCAAGCCCCTGTCGTCCTTTTTCGGTAAAGTTGCCCTTCCCACCTGCTACTGCAAGCCGTGGCAAGTAGTGTGACACTCGTGCAGTTGCGAAAACAATGTCTAGTTTCGTTGGCTCTCCGTTTAATTATAGAACGTAGGTAACGAGACACGCCGGTCAAAGCACAAAGTATCGAAACGGTTCGTTTAGTTCTGCTTCGCTCTCCAAACCGGGGGATTTTGTGTTGTAATCACACTAAATGGGGTGTAACCTAAGGGACTTCATGTTGAACTTGTATGCAGGCTAACCCTTAAGTGTCTTAACGGTCATTATAAAAAACGAGAGCGTGTGCACAAGAGAGACAGTTTGTATCCATGCATTCATCTTATTGAAATTAGAGTTTAAAAATATCTCCTTCAAAGTAAAGGAGAGTTCATTTTTCACACCACAGTTCGCTTTGCGTAAATTTCCTCGCTCCAAAGCGTGGAATGCGATCATGATCACGCTCTAGGAATGAAAGCCCCTGAAAGCGATTCACATATATTTTGCATTCCGTTCGTTGACCGTACATTTTTGTGGAGTGCACAAGTTTTATTTTATCATAAAAAAAAGGAAACACAACGTCGAATACAGCTCACAGCCACAAATTTTTGGTAAATTTTGTTTTGGCTTTCAAATATTTCATGGAGACGCCTGGTATTTGGTGAAACCACGTGGTGCCCGTGACAGCAAAATGGGGAAAGCGCGAGGATGGGAAGCGTTTCTTTTACTGCAAAAATAATTGTAAACATACAAAGTTATGTGTTTAAAAGGTAGTAAAATTCAGTAGCCAAAAAAAAAGTACCGTCCAGCATACATAAACATCCATTTACAAATTACGCATTTCGTTCGCATCCAAATCGCACATTCGACCGTCAGGACGTTCTTGTCCTTGTATTTCCATGCTTCCAAAAAATCTCCTACGCCTCCCGGATGCTGACCGTGACCAGAGGACGCTCATTAAAAATCGTGTAAATAAATCAAACAGCGCGATAATGGTCACTAACTCATCCGGTTTTGGGACCAATCGGACCGCCTAGCTCCCGTTCGAAATGCATGCATTCCGTCCATCTGCCTAGCCCGGCATGCTGTCCTTGAACGTTCGCGTTCGTTGTGCGATTTTTGCGAATGAGTTTGGCAAACGGTGAAACCCAACCCATCATCGTCATCCGTCAGCCGGGTGAGCAACATCTAACATCTGTTCTCTCGTTTGCCAGCTTGCCCGCCTGCTTGCCTGCCTGCATGCCCCATTGCGTGTGTGCGACGGAAGATGCACGATCCTTCTGCACGGCTGCACGATCTTTTGTCGCACAAGAGGGATAGAAAAAAAAATGCTGTGGCAAGTGAAGCAAAAAATTAGAAAACCACCACGAACGGTTGTAAAAAGTTGCCTGCATTTCCCATTCCCAAGCGTACGCGGATGGACTGGTGTTGGTCACATTTCATTACGGTTGAATTCATTGCCAAGGTTTTGACTTTTACCGCTCTGCCTGTGAGTGTGTATATGCCCCGTCGTCGTGTCAATCTTACGACGTGGTGTGTGCTACACAGGGTCGAAAATGATTCACATTCATCTCTGCGCCCAGAAGGAAGACTATTGTCTCGCACAACACACATCAAACGGTGGCCTTCCTTCAAGCCGGATATGAACATTGGGGCCGTACCGTTAAGGGAAAACTTCCAATTTTATGGGTAAGTAAAATAAATCATCCAGCTTGACCCATGACCATGAGAGGAAGCTTCTGCTGGTGAAGTGAGACTTTTGGCAGCAAAACCAATACGAGATCTCCGGTGCGGAGGAATGTTTGCCGACCGCCATCCGTGGATCGCGGACCCTTTGCCCTCCACGTGCTGACTGCTCCCGGTGTGGGGTTTTATTTTTCCACCACACTAACACCACATCAGCGGCTGGTACGTGCCCCAATGTGGTAGCATTAGCCATGAACTCGGCTCGTGATTTTTCGTGCACCGCAAACGTAAACAAGATGATCATCAGCACTCTTCAGCGATGAGATACATTTTCCGGCAGAAGTGTTTTCAAGGGGTTGGTTTACTGAATGAATGGTACGAATTCACTCAAATCTGTTGAAATATATTTTTAAAGTTTGATGACGAGTGCGAGATACATGAAACTGTTTCATTTAGTTTGCAGTAAATACAACTTAAACCAAAATCGGAACCCTTTCCTCGCTTTAAGACAAACGTTCTACAAACTTTACAATTCGCATACCACAGCTAAAGATCATGAATGAAACGATGGCCGCGTCGGGCAGAATGATTCGGGTGTTGTCGATGCCATTCAGGCTTTGTGCCGTATGGCACGATTTTGGCAACGGTCAACCAACGGCCAACAGCGGCCTGAAAGCGGGCGGTCCACAGGAGGATTTTGCTTTTGTTTTTCGCTCTTTCAATTTACAATCCTCCAACGCGAACCCGGTTCCCGGGATGGGAGATGATTTGTTTACATCACCAGAGGGAATGGATCGTGTACGTGCTTTTTACGGTACACAAGAGTGAGAAAATGCAAGCACAGCTAGTACTTTTTGCCCGTCTTGATCGAACCGGAAATGTCATTTTATATTAGTGTTTTTGATTTTAGCGAAGCTGAATTTCTTCCTGCTGCTAATTGGAAACAATGTGGTTCTTTTCCTTAGAAAAGGAGGAATGAACGTTATGTATCATCGTTTCATGCGCAATAAATCCCTCGGGTTGAATTAAACCCAGACGTACAGCAGTGACAAGGTCGAGGTGTAGGAGATATGACAAAATATTAAAATAGGCATTTCAAACGCAAATGCCCTACCTTTTCGTGGAAGATAGCTCATTTTAAAATCATAAATTCTTATTCACACTACAGATGATAATGACAATGTTGTAAATCGCCCTCGCAGCGGCACACACAGCCAAAGATGATATTGGACACGTTGCCAAAACGATCAACTAAGAGTGCGACAAGACAGGATCACCGAGCCAAGGTTGCCAAGCCGCCGGAAAGCGGATTTTACTTAAACTTATCCACCTGCCCTCCCCGCATGGGGCCGGATCTGAGCCGGATGTAAAACCGGCATTTGCAAACGGGAGAGCTGCAAGTGCACACTTGGAGAGCGCCCGGCGATGGGCAATTTATTATTGGTTCAGTGCAGAGCGGAGGGTCGGAAGTAAAATAAGCAGTCCCCGGTGGTGTTGGAATGCTCCCGTCGAAGGATGACTCATTCCATCGGCTAGGGCACGCTGCTGTGTTTACTTTACATAACCTCGAAAAAAAAAACTAGACAGAAAAAGGGGTTGCCAGAGGACTCACTCTGCCGCTGACTTAACGCTATGCGTCATTTTTTAACAGATCCGTTAAGTGGGGCCATCGGTGAAGGTCAACCCCGACAAAGAGAGACACACGGTGAAGGTGGTATCGCTTTGATCCGACCAAAGCCGATGTTTTGCTACCCATCCTCCAGGGCCCTTGGCATGGCTGCATGGTTCTTTGTGCGAACGCGACCCACTGACGTCCAGAAAATTGCCATCCATTACCAAGCATCCGTGTCAACGAAGCTGTCTATTTCGGGACCGGGGAAAGACTCCGTCTCCGGACGCGGCCGATACGCAATCGCTGCGGAATGTGAACCGGGGGCCGGCCATCCGTTCCTTCGTCCGTGGAGGCTGGTTGACTGTTTATTATTGTAAGGTAATTACTTTTCCACGTTTGCGCTTTCGCGACAAACACGTCGCAACGAACCGCGATCGGTTGCCGTTCGAGTTTTGCGTCAGCCTGCGTCAATCAGCTGCGGCCCTTCTTTTTGTGCTTTCGAGCAACAACGCCAGACAATTTTCGGTGCCGGAAAAACAGTACATCTTTCAACGACAGCGAGGACTCGCGGCGGTGTGTATGCGAGATTTATTTTCCCAATTGGCGGCACAATTCGCGTCATTCGTCTTCATCGCTCCAATCGTACCACCCAACCGGACATGACGAATATGCGAGCATGTTGGCTTGATTCACCTGACCTTAAAAGGATAGGAGTGCAAATTTTTTGCAATATGTTTGGCTTTTAATTAACGATTCGTTATTGTAACTCTCAGCCCGGCAGGATGCGGCACCTTGGCAAAATATGTTTAACACTGTTGTGTCCAATGTCCACTCATTAGCACCCCAAAAATAAGCCTTCCCAGCGCTTCGTTTCACGGTGGCGTCGGCATGTCGGCAGAAAATCATGCGACAAATTCCAACCGCCGAAACAGTTGTGCCGCTGCTGTTCGCTCTCCTTGATTGACAACGTGTCACTAGAGGATCGTTTGGTTGTACTGCTCTTTTTATTTGTTGCTAGAACATTTAGGCTACATCTTGCCGAATATTGGTGTATTTTTACACCAAGAAAAGCTGGTCTAATTGAAAATGTATATATGTAACGCGTTTCAATTATTAAGAATATGATCGAGCTCGTGTCTGGTGTAGTGAAGCAAGCAGAACCATTAAAATTCCGTTTCCCTTTACATCCAGCAACAGGTTTTGCCATTCCTTCAGTATCTCGCATATAAAAAGAACATCAATGCTACTGAGCCGATTCCGCCAACAGAGGCCGTCTGGCAAACTGTCTAACAAAAAAAAAACAACGAACAAAAATAAAAACCAATCAACATCCCGCGGAATATCCATGGCCGGTTGGTGAAGGAACACAAATTGTACGACGTTCGTGATATTGAGGCCATGTAGACATATTAATCCCTTCAACATCTCCCTTTCTTCAAACCGCTGGAATGCAGAGCACGCATTTCCAGAGATTTCACCGTCTTTTTCGGTGTTGGAAAATTCAAAACCAACATCAGAACGTCCCCATCGGTGGATCATTTTTTTTACTGCTGCTGCGACTACTCCGGTTGCCATTAATTTACCATGGCCACTGGAAGCTGGCGCCAGTCGCGCGCGGCATTTAAAGATTTGCGTGGCGGTTATGTGGCGGCCCCGGGACCGGCTGAGATGATTGACTGTAGCCGGTGTGTATTTGCTTCTCTCTTTCTTTCCCTTGCACCTTATGATACGGTCCCCAGCAAAACGCCGATTATACCGTTGAAGCCATCTCAAGAGGCTCAACCACTCGAGTGGATCATTTACAGATGTTTGTTTACTTTTCCAACCAACCAACCGAAATTTCCATCTTTCATCCCCGTACAGCTTCACTCAGCCTCTGTTGCGAACACCTGGCGGCAGATTTTGTGCGTATGCGAAGAATCTGTCTGTGTGTCCATGAGTTGTGTTGGAGGACGATTTGTCAACTGGCGGCACATCCAGTCCATAATTAACCACTTCCGGCGGTAGCAGCGGGGAAACAACATTATCACCGATATGGCACCATGTTGGAGACATGGAGAAAAGCGAAATCCTTTCGTTTCAATAATCCCACACGAAATGGGAGCACTGATCGGTTAACATTCCTTACTTCCAGCTCATCCATCATCGAATAGGTAAAATATGTGTGCTTTCTCGCATCTCTTATGAATTGGAAACTGGGTCAACGACTGGCAAAAACACATGTAGGCCCATAGGCAAATGGTGCGCAAAAACCATCGGTCAACTTTCAAGAAACACGCGGTACCATAAACGTTTGACGTGTTGGCACTGCACAATCATTAGCTAAAACGAAACTTTGAAGCCATCTAAATGGTGCGTCCTAGTAATTACAGAAAAAATGATACATCACCCGAGAATGTGCAATAAAGCATCAATGATGTGTGTCTCTTCTCATTCTATTTCATCCGTTCAGATACTTGACTCGTCACTAGCTTCCTCGTTAGCTTCAAGATTCTAAGAATTAAGGTACATCATGATCCTCTGATTATCCTGCCTGCTGGCGCACCCTAAAATGGGAGGTTAAATTTATTTGGCCTGTGACCGGAAACAGTTGTTCGACTTAATCACGTCGTGCACAGCGCCACACACACGCGCGTGCACGTAAACGCACGGACACCGTGCAAATTTTTTTGTTGTGTCGCCTGTGTTTGTCTGTAAATTGCATACCCACTGCCCACTTTTGTGTTGATTAATTGATTCTCTGCTTTTTTTACTTGCTTGCTTGCTTGCTTCTTGTTACTACAAAGGCAATTTTATGTGATTTTCGTGCATGTCGAAGCAAACGTTTGCTGCATTCCTGGTGTTCCGAGTCGTTCGCAGGGGCAGATAACTTTCGGCGGATAAAAATGACAGTGTATAGCAGGCGCTGGGATGGTTCGGTGGACATTGTTGTGTTCTCGGGTTTATTCCTCCCCAGGCACGATCTGTGATGGTGTAACAGGTGCTGTTTAATGGAAGAAATCCATTTCGCTTGTTAAACTTCTTCTCCATCAGCAGTTCTTTTCGGCGAAGTCTGGCCCAGCCCATGCTTGAGATCCACATTTCGAATGTCGTTATTTTGGTCCATTTGACTCCGAGGCAACGTTCTTGTGAAATGTTACTGTTTTGAATTTCATATATTTGTGTAATTACAATTTAAAACGCAACGGCCGAAACTTTGTCCGGTATGGTTCGCAAACCATTTTGCAAACGTTTTCCATCTCACGCTTCACTTCATGACCGTCTCCAAAACAGAGAAAAAGAGACAAAGCCCCTGACTGAGTACATAGTCACAGCTAGGCAACGTTCTAGCGGCATGCATTCAGTTGCGCTTTACAGAATGACTATGGCAACCTATAATGTCTCAAAATAGTTCCCTCTTCGATGGTGATACTTTTAATGTCCTGTCTTGGACAGGGTCATAAAATCGCCTCCGAAAATATTTTCTACTCAAGAGAAGCAGAATGCAGTGTGTGTTTGCAGTTACGAAATTGATTTTTCATGGCACCATCATCTTGGATCAGAGATCTGATGTAGTTATGAATCTTAAAAATGTGGCGTTGAAAAAGAAGAGCTATTGCCACGACATCTTTTAATGCGCGTTTGTGGAAAATGTCTGGACAACGTAAAAGGTTTTGTGACTCACGCTCTGCGATACTCTGGAATGGAAGGAATGTATTGTTTGTTGCGAAAAAAAAAAGCGAGATCTTTACCTAAACTGGATCAAACCAGCGTTTTAAGTAAATATTTACAAATGAATTTAAAAAATCTCTCCCCCGTCAAGAAGGTGTGCCGCCCGTACCACGGATATGAGAGATTTATTTTTGAATGAACTCACGTCCGGATGAATAATATTGACCATATCCCATGGACGAAGGTATGACGTCGTAGTTTTGATGTAATCTCTCAATGTGATGAGGAAAATCGTTCTAAAAAACGGCCAAATGGGTGGTAAACAATTTCGCTTTCCAACCGCGGGACGCGCCCGCGCGTCCGTTTGACTTAATCATCGATATTATTTTTGGTCAATTTGCTACTTGTTTACGAAGGGAGTTTCCCGGCATAGCGTCATCGTAGCGACGGGTGGGATTGTTTTGATTTTGCTGTTCAGAAAACTGAATGATCGCTCCTTATTTGGTTGTGATTCGAACCGATCACAATTATGTGTCGGGTTCCGGCCACTGCCTTGGATTTCGGAACTTTTCTCTTCAGTACGGCTCTGCTCAGGTGAATATCTACTGAACCACCCTGTGAAAAGTTTCTGCATTAAAAATCCTAGTGATCAATGCTGTGGCATTGTTTCATGTTGGAAACAGATACTTTTTAACCTGTAATATACCTATTTCAACAAGGAATCGTAATTTTTAAAAATTTTATGCGATAAAATAATGAAAATATCGGACAGTCAAATATGCAGCCCAAGTGATTGGTACTTTGATGGATCCTACCTTTGCAAATTTCCGCTTGTTATATATCCCAATTTGATACGTTAATATTATCACCGTAAGTAAATAAAAGCTTACGAAACCTATTCTATTCACCAAAAATTTCCTATTTTAACACAAAAATACACCGATAATCTGCACTGCATCTGCACAAATCACAAACATCAACATCAACGGCTAAACTGTCAAACCGCTTTCATAGCTGCATTTCTATCAACCTTGTTCGAGCCGCCAAACACCACACGAAGAAGAGGAAGCACATTTGCTGTGCGTACAATTTTGTGGTAGTTCGTGATCAAAAAACACATTTTACGCATATAAAACGAATCCATTCTTTGCTTATGCTCGTCCATAGACATGGAAAAAGTGGACGACGACAAGAGCCGCAAATCACCGGCGGAGAAAGGTGAGTATTGCGGGTCTTATTTTGACTTGATGTTGCCAGGCTTCTGCAAGTGTGCGAGCGAATTATCTGTTCACCCCTTTCACCCTATTCCCCACAGGTTCCAAGAAGAAAAGTGACCGTAAATCACGCTCCCGGAGCCGTAGCCGTAGCGGCAGTCGCGGTGACAAGCGTCGTAGCCATTCCCGAAGTCCTAATTATCGCCGGCGCCATGGTTCTGGCCGGCAGCGTTCCCGCAGTCCGCCTATGTATCGGCCGCGACGCAGATCCCCCGACCGTGGACCACCTATGCGCCGACACGGGCGTAGAGGCCGCCGCAGCCGTTCACCCGGTATGGGTGGAAGAGTTGGTGGGGTTGGTGCTGCTGGCGGAATGCAAATGGGCATGATGGTCAGTGATCCGAACGTCGGTGGAGGGTACATGATGCAGGGTGGAATGTATGACCCTTCCTGCTACGGCGGCTATGCCAACAATGGTGCCTACATGGGCGGATACGGTGGGTATGATTACGGAATGGTTCAGACGGGGTACGGTACCGCACCAATGATGGACCCGTCACAGGCGATGATGATGGGAGGCGTAACAAACGAGTGGGACCATGTACCCGTGCAACCGGTTGTCCAGGAAACGGAGGAAGAGAAACGAAAACGCGAAGGTAAGTTTGTTCTTCGTTTCATTTGTTTCCAGTGCACGAATGTGACATCGTTACCGTTCTTTTGTCTCTTTTCCGTACATGGCCCGCCTACAGCTGCTATCACGATGGAACTGTTAAACCAACGGGCGGCACTGAAAAAACAACGCGACGATTACAAGCAGCGTGCCAAGGCACTGAAGCGTGAACTGAAAACGCTGAAAGAGCAGCGTACGGATTTATGCTCCGGGCGCGATCCACCCTCACCAACGTCAAACGTTTTCATCAAAGAAAATGACAAACTGCAGGTAGGTTTACTCCGCATAGCCGGATGATACACAAAACTGATCTCTATGCGTGCACACGCGAACGACGACGATCGCTCATAAGCCTTTCCGGTCTTGGGGCTCGTCGTAACAATTAATGTAAGCAGTATAGAAAAAGAGATAGCCTCTAAAAGATAAGCGATATGACACACTCCAATACACATCTATATTCCTCTTCTCCCTCTCTCACACACACACACACACTCTGTCCCCGCCCTCCGTACACAGACACTACAACCTCATCTCCCGGTCTAGCGCCATAGTATTTTCCATTTACCGGCCCACGCGGCCACGCACTTGGACGATAGTTTTTCTCTATTTCTCCACTTTTCCCACAGCCTTTAATTGATGATTGTGAGAGATGAATGTGATTGCAAAATTGCAACAGGAACAGGAACATACTCTGCACACAGGGACGCATCTCACTCACACGTGAACGGCGCGGAACGAGCCCCCGTGTGTGCTGGCCTTCCGTATTGCGCTCCCTTTGAAGCTGCGGACAGCCAAAAGGTCGAGACGAATGATGTATCTTCGCGTACAATGCGATGCGATTGTAGCATAACACAAGATTGTTAAAAAACGCTGTACCTCTTTGTAACAACAGTCTCTGTTAAAGCAGGATGTATTTTGAAGCTGTAAGGGCGTCGTGTAGGATATTAAAAAAAAAAGGATGAAATGAAGATCATTGCATAACGCGTCCATCGTCATTACGCTTCAGAATACGCTTGCTCCTTCTGCTCGATTACATCGGGTCGAAACAGTTGTAAACTAGCTTGTAAGCCTTTCGGAGCCTCCGCTGTCTGGATCCGGTGGACCAACAAATTGGGCTTATCATCCATCATTATCATCTTTTTCAACGTGCTTCCATCTCGGTGACGGCGATTACACATGCTACTGGCTCCCGGTGCTACGTTTGTATGACGCTCCGTTCGGGTGACTAGTTTTAACAGCACGGTTCATAATCCACAAGGATAACTTCCCTCTCATCAGTACCAACACACTTCTTCTCCTTTACGGGTGTCCGCAGTTGTCCGCAGGGTACGATTTCCCAAATGCGTGTTCACCTATCCAACACAAACAACCCCTATGGTCTGGTCAGCAGTGCGGTCAGTGATTGGTCCGACCTCCGACCGACGCGTATCGACCACGAATCCATCGTGTTCTGCTTTGCGTTAAGAGTCGGATTAAAGAAAGGTTTCAAACGCAACTGTAAACTTCAACTCCAACCGCTAGCCAACAAGGACCCCGTTCTGTATTAATCTGTATGATGCTTTCGTTTTTCTTTTCTATTTCGCCTGCCTTCCTGTCCCCACGTGCCCTCGCGGGTCGGTTTGTAACGCTGTGCAGTCTCAGATACAGGACAAGATCAAAACAATTGAAAATGTAATCGATATGCTGGATGGCATCATAGCGAAGGACAGGACACCGTCACCACCGCCGATGTTGGCCGGGGCAACGATTCCTCCGCTGGCGACAATTCCCGATCCGCCGAGAATAACATCACCAACTGCGAGCGGTGGTGATGCCGATGGCGCTGCTGGTCGTGCACATCGCAATCCATCCCGTTCACCCCGTACCGACGGCGGCGTCGGAGGCAGTACCATGGATCGTGACCGATCGGATTCACCGTCACCTGAGCGGCTTAAGAATGAAATTTTGGAGAGCATGAATGCACGCGGAAAACGCAAACCAACTGACAAAAGGTAAGCACGTGTTCGACATCCGACAGTTGTCGGTAATATGATTAACAATAATACCTCATCACGCCTCATCTACCAACATAGATCAATCGACCATTCCGAGGGAAAAAAGAAAAAATCACCCTACAACTACGTGCACTACGATCCAGAGGTACACTGGTGTGCCAGCTGTAACGAGTTCCCAATAACCGCACGAGAGTACCTTACGCATCTGCACTCTGAACAGCACCGAATCAGGACAACCATCGACGAGGGCGCTAGTGAAGAGCAGAAGACGAAGATGGCGCCGTGGCGTGCCCAACTCGACGCTGACGATACGATGGCTAATCCGGACGCACCACCCAAGAGGACACCGATAAGGGGTTTACAGTTTTTCGTTCCAGCAACCGCCTGGTACTGCAAGCTGTGCAACTATTGGATGGGGGATCTTCACTGCGCATCGTGGCATTTAAAATCCCAGACCCATGCCGATGCTTATGGAGTAAGTTCACTTGAATATTGGTCCATAGGATAAGGGAGAAGTTGCTGATAATGGCTATCTTTCCAGAAATATATTGACGGACATAAAAACTATGAAATGGAGTGGATGTCGGAACGAAAAGCAGCGTACGAAGCGTTTGGACGATCTGCGGGTAACCAGGACACATTAGGGGAAGGAGATATTCCTGCACCGCCACCACCACCAACAGCGGAAGAGCTTCGACTTGCGGCCTCCGGTGCACAATCAACCGATCTATTCGGTGGTTCCTCCTCCTCTTTCCAGATTCTACCAAAGAACGCTATACAGGAGCACAAGGACAAGGCAATTCTGTCTTCGCCAGTGGTTGACAGTATTCGTGCATCAGCGGCAAAGGATGAGCCACTGCCCGCGAGCTCTTCGAAAAAGTCAAAGAAAAAGAAGTCGCGCAAGGAGGAACGGAGAGAGAAGAAAAAGAAAAAGCGAACAAAGAAGCGAAAGCGTGCGGCCGCCTCATCCAGTTCCTCGTCATCGAGCAGTAGCTCGGACTCTTCAGATTCCGAGTCCGAGTCAGGCTCAGAACGGGGTAGCAAGGGAAGTGAAAAGGACGAAAATCCTATACACGCGGCCGTGCGTAACATTTTGAACGCAAAGGATGTAAACGCGAGGGAGGTAATGGCTGCCGCTGCTGCCGTTGCTGCTGCTGCAGGTAAACCAAGTGCAGCAAACGAGCTGAATGCAACCAGTACCGGAGCTGCTAAAGGAGAACCAAATTTAGGTACAGTTAACACTAGCATTTACTTGTATTAGTATTAATATTGACTTTGTCATCCTTGTAGGCAAATGGACGGTTGTACATCCCGCACAGGAAAGGAAAATGGCCGGTTCGCTGGGCGTAGCACCGCTGCAATCAGTACCGTCACTTCCGTCAGTAAGCAATTCCTTTATTTCCCCGAATACCTCCAGCCTAAGCGTGGACGACAAAAAGCGTAATGTGCGCGACGACGACCGCGACCGTGAAAAGGACCGAGATCGAGATCGTGACCGTGATCGCGATCGTGATAGAGATAGGCGTAGTGTCGAGCGTCGGGATAGATGGGGTCGACGAGAGAGTCCAGATCGGTACGGAGGACGCGACCGTGATCGGAACCGAAGAAACGACTATCGAGACTATCGTGATCGGCGCGATTGGCGTCGCAGCCGTTCGAGGGGACGCCGCAGCCGTAGTGGAAGCGGTGGACGAAGATACCGTCGACGTTCGTACTCGCGGTCCCGTACACCACGATCTCGTTCTCACAGCCGATCCCGGTCAAGGTCCCGTGGCAACCATCGTCCTATCGAGAAAGCGGTAGTAAACTTCCCTCCGGAGCCGAAACCATCCAAACCGGAGAAGAAGGTCCCGAAACCATTTTCCCGTTCGGATGGTGGTAGCTCGAAAAAAAGTAAATCTTCAACGAGCATCGTGGGCAAAGGGCTGGCCATCGAGAAAGGTGCGGGCCCGAAGAAGCTACCGTTTATTGGAAGGATGCCTGTGTTTAAAAAGCAGCAGGCAGAAAATGCCAAGAAAGAGGAAGCAGCAGCGGCTGCGGCGGCGGCTGGTCCAACGGCCGAGGAAAGCAATGAAGCTGTTGTCGGGCCTGAGCAACAGGAAGCTGAAACGGTTTCCGCGGACGTTCAAGAAACAGCGAATGTGCCCGCGTTTGCTGTAGACAGTGCCACCGAAGCAGCGTCGGAGGTCACCTTGACAATGATGCAGGACCAGGAGGGTGTATACGATCCGCAAGCGGTGCAAGGTGCCGAAGCTTACCAGTATGCGAATCTCGAAATGGACGAAACAGTCACACCTCAGGACATGGATGTGGTCGGTGAAGAAGAGCAAACAGGAGAGGGAGAAGTGGTGGCCCAGGAAGAGCTTAATGCGGAAGAAAGTGTTACAAACGCCGAACAGCAGCAGGATCCCGATGCTTACGTTGCAGCTGATGGGCAAGTTCCGCTGCCGAAAGATTTTCAAGAAGCACTTGACATAATTTACGATGGAGGCGATAAGCCGAAGCGTGCGGATGTTATTGCAAAGGAGGCAGCAGCTGCGGCAGCTGCGGCTGCAGCAGCGGCAGCCAAGCCACCCGAAGTAGTGCCTGATCCGCACGATCAACAGGCGGCGATGATGGCGGGGATGGGTGTACCGATGATGATGGACCACGATCAGCCGCACATGATCGTGCCGGAAGCGATCGATATGTACAACCAGCAGTACGCACTAGAGTACGGTATGCATTCGGCAGCTTACATGGCGGCAGCAGGGGCTGCAGCTGTTCATGGTATGATGGCCATGGGTCACGGTGTCGTACCCCCCGAGATGCATTACGTGGAGGACGAGTCCCAGAACCAACCGCTTGACAATATGATGTATGGTGCAATGATGCACCATCATCAGCAAATGGTGGCCGCTGGCGCAATGGATCCAAATGCGGCCGCTTATGCCATGGCAATGGCTGCCGGTGGTGGATATACGCCGGAAATGATGGCTATGCACCATCAAGCATCTGCGGGAGTTACAGAAGCCGGAGTAATGATGGAATCGGCTGTTTCAGCGGATATGTATGCCTCTGAAGTTACGGCGGTTGGGGAAATGCGCACCGCCGTAGAAACTACCGCCCAAGATTCCGGGGAACAAGGACAGCATGATGAACAAGATCAAGGACAGCAGCATAATCAAGAGAAAGAGCTCGTAGAAGAACAGGGACATCTACATGACCAAGAGGAAGCACAAGATAATGAAGGACAACTACAAAACCAGGAGCAAATCCAGAAGGACGAACAGCAGCAGCAGGAGCAAGCGTCCGTAACAGAACAGCCACAAGTACCGGCACAAGAGCCTGAACTGAAACACAATGAAGAAAAGGAGCCACAAAAGCAAGAGGAACAGGAACAAGAATACGAACATATTCAAGATCGTTCTGTTGCACATTCAGAAGAAGAATCAGTCCAGTTATTTGAAGCAAACTCTTTTGCACAGGAGAATATCGAGGATGAAACAGATATGCCACGCAGTGTACAAGAAGATTCAGTCGAGGCCGATCACTCAGATCAAATAATGCAGCAATCTGTAGAAGAGGAGTATTCCTATCCGGGACATGAACAGCCACAGGTAGAAGATAGCTACTCCTATCCTGAACATGAGCAGGAAGCGGTAGCAGAAGGCTACTCCTATCCGGAACACGAACAGCACGTCGTACAAGAAGCACCGTTGTCCGATAATGACGGAGAGACTTGCATCGTTATGACAGGAGCAGAAGATTACGTGGAGGAATCGATGCAGTCGAACGACAACTATCAGCAGCCTGCCTCCGAAGAAGCGGGCGATGAGCAAGAGGTGATGTATTCGAATGAAACCTACGAACAGACAACGTCCGATGAAAATGGTATGGTGCAGATGCTACATTCGGAGCAACAGTACGAGCAGGGTGAACCGATGCAATCGACCCAATCCTTGCTGGATAGTATGATGGCTGCCGCTATGGGCGACTATATTGAAGAAGGGACCGAGGATCAATCTCAAGATCCGTAATTGGGCAAAGATCAACGACGGTGGTAAGGTGACTTGTATTCGTAGTCCTAACAGAAACGTAGTCAGATCAAACAAAAGTTGAATTGTATCAACTCTGTAATCATTAGCGGTACTTTACAAGCAAATTTTAATTTCAGTTTTGTGACGCAACTGCGTACCGTGTACATGGTATAAATGATACATTTAATAAAAATACGGCTTATCACAGGTGCAACAAACAATTGCTAAGAGTAAAGTAATTACGGCAGTATAATCAAAGAAACAAATAAAAAGATTCGACGCAATGCAATGAAGGATGCACTAGATGTCATATGCCATCGATTTAAATCGATGGCTCATCTCTATCTTTTCAATCTCTTTCTCTTTTAAAGCAGGGCATGACGTGAATTAACACTGGTTGCTGATGTTGTGGTACCAGAGTAGGACATGTAGCTGGTTCCGGTCCTAGTCTGATTACGCTATCTAATTTGAGTTTGAACTTTATCCGAAAAAAATCCTCTCAAATATGTTTGTGTGCGTGCTAACAGAATTATGAGTTTTCATTCCAAGCTTTTTCTGAACGAACGGTTCAGAAATTATTGCAGTCCAAGGTATATAAATGCATACACCTTGAGCATTACCGTATTGCCTTGCGTACGACGCACGAGCAACTACCGCTACCTCATCGCTCTGCAAGAAATGTCAAAACAATCCACAAGCCGAAAGCGCTTGTTTCATGGCGAAGAAAAGATTGTGAAAAATATAGTGAAATTGTGCATTTTTACTATTAGTAGAAGGATCCGACCACACATTAGACTAGTTTGAATTCGTTTGTGAGTTTGAAGATTAAAGTTTGTGAAAAATTAACTTAAGAAGTATATCAACACCAGCATGGCTGACGCAGCGGCAAGACAGCTTCAGTATGAGTACAAGGCGGTAAGTTGTGAAATGGTCGCAAACATTTTTTTTTTTGTATTCTAAATCCAATTTCTGCAATGTTTCCCATACTTAGAACTCAAATCTTGTCCTGCAAGCGGACGTTCGTCTTATAGAACGTCCCCGGCGCGATGAGGCTACCGGTGAGGTGATATCGCTGGTGGGCAAGCTCGATGGTACCCGTATGGGGGACCGGGCCCAGCGCAGCAAGCCGGAGAAAACGGAAGAGCGCAAAGCGAAGCGCCAGAAGCGTGATGAGGCGCAGTATGACTTTAACAGTATGAAAGGTGCTACACTTCTATCGGAAGGTATTGACGAGATGGTCGGCATCGTGTATCGGCCCAAAACGCAGGAGACGCGCCAAACGTACGAGGTACTGCTGAGCTTTATCCAGGAAGCGATCGGTGACCAGCCGCGTGACATTTTGCGCGGTGCGGCGGATGAAATATTGGCCGTGCTCAAGAACGATCGTATAAAAGAGCGCGAAAAGAAGCGCGAAATCGATGGCTTGTTGGGTAGTGTGGCGGATGAACGGTTTGCGCTGCTGGTGAACCTGGGTAAGAAAATTACCGACTTCGGTTCAGATGCTGCCACCGCAATCGGCGGTGCTGGACAGGCCGGTCCCGGCGGCGACGAACCGATCGACGAAACGTATGGCATTAACGTGCGCTTCGAAGAGTCCGAGGAAGAGTCGGACGAGGATAAGTACGGCGAGGTGCGCGAGGACGACGGGCAAGACGAAGGTGAAGAGGCGCGGGATGATGGAATTCTTCACGCGGAAAACCTGGGCGGCGGTGAGGACATGAACAAGAAGGAGAAAGCACTGGACCCGCGGGACATCGATGCGCATTGGCTGCAGCGTTGCTTGCGAAAGTACTACAACGACTCCATGATGTCACAGGCGAAAGCCCTCGAAGTGTTGAGCGTACTCAAAGAATCGGGCGACGACCGAGAGTGTGAAAATCAGCTGGTGCTGCTGTTGGGCTATGATTGTTTCGATTTTATCAAACAGTTGAAGAAGAATCGCCAAATGATTCTGTACTGTACGATGCTGGCGCAATCGCAGAGTGAAAGCGATCGAGCCAAGTTACGCGATCGTATGAAGTCTGATGCGGCACTGGCGAAGATATTGCGCCAGCTCGACACTGGCAAACAGGAGGCACAGGAAGGACGAGACTATTCAAACGGGGGAGCCGACGCTACGGATTTAAAACCATCGCTTCGATCACGCCGCGAACGTACCATGGATGAGGGCGCAATGGATGATCTCGATGGGGTAGGTGCTGGTGAAAGGATGGCCTCGGTCGGGGGAACCGTTTTGGGCAATCGAACTGTGCTGGAGTTGGACGAACTCGCATTTACGCAAGGGTCGCATCTGATGGCCAACAAACGTTGCCAGCTGCCGGATGGTTCGTTCCGAAAGCAGCGCAAAGGTTACGAGGAGGTGCACGTTCCCGCTCTAAAGCCCCGCCCGTTCGATGAAGACGAAGAGCTGATTGCTATCGAGAAGTTGCCGAAGTACGTTCAGCCAGTGTTTAACGGTTTCAAGACGCTAAACCGCATCCAGAGCCGACTGTATAGGAGTGCTTTGGAAAGCGACGAAAATCTGCTGCTCTGTGCACCTACCGGTGCCGGTAAGACGAACGTCGCGCTGCTCACGATGATGCGCGAAATTGGCAAGCACATCAACGACGACGGTACGATCAATGTGGACGAATTTAAGATCATCTATATCGCTCCGATGCGGTCGCTGGTACAGGAAATGGTCGGCAACTTTGGCCGACGACTAGCGACGTACAACCTGACGGTGGCCGAATTGACGGGCGATCATCAGCTAAGTCGGGAGCAGATTGCGGCAACCCAGGTCATCGTGTGTACCCCGGAAAAGTGGGACATTATCACACGCAAGGGAGGTGAAAAAACGTACACGCAGTTTGTGCGACTGGTCATTATTGATGAAATTCATCTGCTGCACGATGAGCGTGGTCCTGTGCTGGAGGCGCTCGTTGCCCGTACTATCCGGAACATCGAAACAACGCAGGAAGATGTACGCTTGGTTGGTCTTTCAGCCACCCTGCCCAACTACCAGGATGTTGCCACGTTCTTGCGCGTTCGACCCGAAACGGGACTGTTCTACTTTGACAATAGCTACCGTCCGGTGGCCCTGGAGCAACAGTACATTGGTGTGACGGAAAAGAAGGCTCTCAAGCGGTTCCAGGTGATGAACGACATCGTGTACGAGAAGGTGATGGAGCATGCGGGCCGAAACCAGGTGCTGGTGTTTGTGCATTCGCGCAAGGAGACGGGAAAGACAGCACGCGCCATCCGGGACATGTGTCTGGAAAAGGACACGCTTGGAACGTTCCTTCGCGAAGGATCCGCTAGTATGGAAGTGCTTCGTTCCGAGGCGGATCAGGTGAAAAATCAAGAACTGAAGGATTTGCTTCCGTACGGCTTTGCGATCCATCACGCCGGGATGACCCGCGTAGATCGTACGCTGGTGGAGGATCTGTTCGCCGATCGTCACATCCAGGTGCTTGTGTCGACTGCAACCCTTGCGTGGGGTGTGAACTTGCCAGCCCACACCGTCATCATCAAAGGCACCCAGGTGTACAATCCGGAGAAGGGCCGTTGGGTTGAGCTAGGCGCACTGGACGTGCTCCAGATGCTTGGTCGTGCCGGTCGTCCACAGTACGATACGAAGGGTGAAGGTATTCTGATCACAAATCACAGCGAACTGCAATACTATCTGTCCTTGCTGAACCAACAGTTGCCGATCGAGTCGCAGCTCATCTCGAAGCTGCCGGACATGCTGAATGCCGAGATTGTTCTTGGTACGGTACAAAACGTGAAGGATGCGGTGACGTGGCTCGGTTACACGTATCTCTACATTCGAATGCTACGCCAACCAACGCTGTACGGCGTGTCGATCGATGCTGTCAAGGAGGATCCACTGTTGGAGCAGTTCCGGGCGGATCTTATACACACTGCGGCACTGCACCTGGAACGCAGCGGTTTGATCAAGTACGATCGCAAGAGTGGTCACCTGCAGGTGACTGAGGTGGGTCGCATCGCATCCCACTACTACTGTACGCACGAGACTATGCTGACGTACCATCAGCTGCTGAAGCCTACGCTAAGTGAGATTGAGCTGTTCCGCGTGTTTTCCCTGTCCGGGGAGTTCCGCAACATCACGGTACGCGAGGAGGAAAAGCTCGAACTACAAAAGCTGATGGAGCGTGTACCGATCCCAATTAAGGAGAGCATGGAGGAGCCGAGTGCAAAGGTGAATGTGTTGCTGCAGGCGTACATCTCGCAGCTGAAGCTGGAAGGCTTTGCCCTGATGGCAGACATGGTGTACGTTACGCAGTCTGCTTCACGACTGCTGCGCGCCATCTTCGAGATCGTGCTTCACCGGGGTTGGGCCCAGCTGGCCGACAAATGTCTTACCCTGTGCAAGATGATTGATCGTCGCATGTGGCAAAGCATGTCCCCGCTGCGCCAGTTCCGCAAAATGCCGGAAGAAATTGTGAAGAAAATCGAAAAGAAAAACTTCCCCTGGGAGCGGCTGTACGATCTGGAGGCGAACGAAATCGGCGAGCTGATCCGTGTGCCGAAGTTGGGGAAAACTATCTATCGCTACATTCACCAGTTCCCGAAGCTAGAACTGTCGACCCACATCCAACCGATTACGCGTTCGACGCTTCGCGTTGAGCTCACCATTACTCCCGACTTCCAGTGGGATGAAAAGGTGCACGGACAGTCGGAAGCATTTTGGATTCTGGTGGAGGATGTCGATTCGGAGGTGATCCTGCACCACGAGTACTTCTTGCTGAAGGCAAAGTATTGCACCGATGATCATTTGGTAAAGTTCTTCGTGCCAGTGTTTGAACCACTGCCTCCACAGTACTTCTTGCGCATCGTATCCGATCGTTGGATCGGCGCCGAAACGCAGCTGCCGGTTTCGTTTCGTCATTTAATCCTGCCCGAGAAGAACCTGCCCCCGACAGAGCTGCTCGATCTGCAGCCGCTTCCCATCAGCGCACTGCGTGATCCGTCGTTCGAGGCCCTTTACGCCGACCGGTTCCCCCAGTTTAACCCGATCCAGACGCAAGTGTTTAACGCCGTGTATAACAGCGAAGATAACGTGTTTGTTGGAGCTCCCACCGGGTCGGGAAAAACGACCATAGCAGAGTTTGCAGTGTTGCGATTGCTTTCCCACAACCCAGTTGGACGGGTGGTATATCTTGTCGCTCGGGATCCTCTGGCGGATCTTGTATTTCATGAGTGGCATCAGCGATTTGGACAGTCGTCGCTTGGCTGCAAGGTGGTGAAGCTGACCGGCGAAACCGGGACGGATTTGAAGCTCATCGCAAAAGGTCAAATAATTGTAACGACCGCTGACAAGTGGGACGTGCTGTCACGTCGTTGGAAGCAGCGCAAGAACGTCCAGAACGTGCAACTCTTCATTGTGGACGAATTGCAGCTGATCGGTGGTGAAGATGGTCCAGTGCTCGAAGTCGCCTGCTCCCGTATGCGTTACATTTCATCGCAAACCGAACAACCGATACGTATCATCGCACTGTCCGCCTCGTTGGCTGATGCCCGTGATATCGCACAATGGCTGGGTTGTGGTACGAACGCCACCTTCAATTTCCACCCCTCCGTGCGTCCAATTCCGCTAGAGCTGCACGTGCAGGGGCTCAACATAACGCACAACGCTTCGCGTGTTGCCGCCATGTCGAAACCGGTCTACAATGCGATCACCAAGTTCAGTCCTCACAAGCCGGTAATCGTATTCGTGACCTCGCGCAAGCTGGCCCGTCTAACGGCGATCGATGTGCTGACGTACTGTGCGGCAGAACTGCAACCAAATCGATTCTTCCACGCTGAGGAGGAAGACATCAAACCATTCCTCGATCGAATGACGGACAAAACGCTGAAAGAAACTCTCTCGCAAGGTGTGGCATACATGCATGAAGGATTGACCGCTTCCGATCAGCGCATAGTAGAGCAACTGTTCGATTCCGGTGCAGTGCAGATAGCTATCTGCACGCGTGATCTCTGCTGGGCACTGAACATCAGCGCGCATTTGGTCATCATCATGGACACACAGTTCTACAACGGGCGAAACCATTCGTACGATGACTATCCAATTACCGATGTGCTGCAAATGATCGGTCGCGCTAATCGACCGCTGGAAGACGACGATGCTAAGGCGGTGCTGATGTGTCAAAGCTCCAAGAAGGATTTCTACAAGAAGTTCCTCAACGAACCGCTGCCGGTGGAGAGTCATCTGGATCACCGGCTGCACGATCACTTTAATGCTGAGATCGTGACGAAGACGATCGAAAACAAGCAGGACGCCGTCGACTACCTTACGTGGACGTTCCTGTACCGGCGCTTGACCCAAAATCCCAACTACTACAATCTGCAGGGCGTCACTCACCGTCATCTGTCCGATCACCTGTCGGAGCTGGTCGAATCGACACTGTCCGATCTGGAGCAGTCGAAGTGTATCGGTGTCGAGGATGAGATGGACGCACTGCCGCTTAACCTGGGCATGATTGCGGCGTACTACTATATCAACTACACGACGATCGAGCTGTTCAGTCTGTCGCTTAACAGCAAGACCAAAATCCGAGGTCTGCTGGAGATCATTTCCTCCGCTGCCGAGTACGAAGATTTGATTGTGCGCCATCATGAGGACAATATTCTGCGCAGTCTAGCATCCCGGTTGCCGAACAAACTGACCGGCCCGAACGGGACTGCACCGAAGTACAATGATCCACACATCAAGACGAACCTGCTGCTGCAGGCACACCTTTCCCGCCTTCAGCTCGGTGCTGAGCTGCAAGGTGACACAGAGCAAATCCTTGGCAAAGCCATTCGCTTGGTGCAGGCGTGCGTCGATGTATTGTCGTCGAACGGTTGGCTATCGCCCGCCGTCGCCGCGATGGAGCTGGCCCAGATGATAACGCAGGCAATGTGGAGCAAAGACTCGTACCTGAAGCAGCTGCCACACTTTACCCCGGAAATCATCAAACGTTGTCAGGAGAAGAGCATCGAGACGGTGTTTGACATCATGGAGCTGGACGATGATGACCGGACGCGGTTGCTCCAGATGACGGATCAACAGATGTCGGACGTGGCACGGTTCTGTAACCGGTATCCCAACATCGAGCTCACGTTCTCGGTGCTGGACAAGGAGCGCATTCACTCCGGTTCGTCGGTCGATGTGGAGGTTGCGTTGGAGCGCGAGGACGACGTGACGGGTCCTGTCATTGCACCGTTCTTCCCCCAGGTAAGTAGTATGTTGGTTTCTTACGAAGCGTTTAGTTAGGATTCAAATCTCACCTACTGTGCCTTTCACCTTATACCCACACGATGTTTACGACGATTGTAAGACGACTACGTGTGTAGAGATTAGCATCATTGCAATTACTTTAGGGTGTTGCTTTGCTACAATTGATAAGACCTAAGCGTACGTTTAATTACGAAATCAACCTATAGGAACAACAGGAACGTCAGTAGAAACGTAGCCACCGAAAGGGCAATCGGCAGTGGTTGACCTGTAAACAGGATGCTGCTTCAGCGAATTGGACTTCGGGGATGGACTCCGATCGTTCATGATGGGAGATTGTGATTGTGAAGATTACAAAGATATGACAAAACCGGAACTATAGAACTGTGTCCAGAATTCCCTTGTTCTATGACCCAAGACAAAACCGGCCCAAGTAAAGATCAAAATTTGCATCCCAAACGTTTGATAGCTTGGTCACGCTTGTGCACACCGTGCACTCACGCGTAAGCTGATCCTATTTCCTACACCCTTCTTTACCGTTTGCAGTAATCGGAGAAGGATCGACAGCGAAAAACAATCAAGTAGAGAGCGAACAACAGACAGAAAGGAAGGCTAGGCGGTGCCCAATAAATCAGTCGAAGATTAAATAGCACTCTTCTGTCGGCATAAATAATCGATCATTATTAATCGCCCACATGCGCTCAGCTCTATCTGATTATGTTACACCACCATGTATTGAATTGTTTGTGTGTCGGTTTGGTGGCCATAGATCGAAGAAACCACAAACGTACCATCCTCAAAGGAACACACATAAGATTGTCTTGCTTTTGCTTAAAGAAGTCAGTCAGTCTGACCTTTAATATTGTTAATTGAAACATGATGAATGAAGAAAGCAATACTTCTCATCACTCCACGGAGTTTACCAGTTCACCGCTCATTGACAGCTTTCTTCTTAATTGTTTAGCTCAAGGATTTTATGTCACCTTAAGTAATCTTTCCAACCTCTTTCTCTCTATCCTTTCTTCTTATGTACAGAAACGCGAAGAAGGCTGGTGGGTCGTTATCGGAGATCCGAAAACCAACTCGCTCCTGTCCATCAAGCGGCTCACACTGCAGCAGAAGGCAAAGGTGAAGCTGAACTTTGTCGCCCCGAGTCCGGGGCACCACGAATACACGCTGTACTACATGAGCGATTCATATCTGGGTTGCGATCAGGAGTACAAATTTTCCATCAACGTCGGCGATTTCCAGTCGGAGAGCGAAAGCGAATCGGATTAAAGTGTGTGACTGCTGAAGCTGGGTAGGGTTTGTATGGTATTGAATTGGATGGCCGTATAGTTTTAAAGGATAGTTTGTGTGTCACCTATCTTCTATGAACCACTGAACGTAAATGTATATCTCATAAGACAACATATTAATAGAACATAGACGTCTTAAAACACAATTTCCGTAAGGAGCAATATCGGTTCCAATGTCTTGTTCTCAGAAAGAATATCTTCCAAAAACCTTTAAGCATCTTCAACATACTTTTTGCCCTTCCCGTAAACGGACCCCGTTTGCCCTTCCCGTGAGTGTAGGTGTCCTTCCGGTTTTGCTTTACCTTTTCCGCTTCCGACTCAAATTTCAAGGCATCAATCCTACGGAAACCTTACTCCAAAATCTATCTAATATTTCTTCACGATCTCCCCGTGTGGTGTGCGTGATTCCACGAAGTGTGTGCGAAACGGTCGTCCCAAGTCGCCAATGGTCATACGCGACCGTGCTTATTCGGACTCCACCACAGAAGATCAACTAATCGATTGAATTACAACTGTGAACAATGCACCAAAAGGCTGTGTCCTTAAACATTAGTGGCCGAAATACGAACCTTCATGTACGAGGTGTGTAAAGTGCGTTCGACAAAGCTTACCCACATGCCCAGCCGTGCCAACGTGGAGTATCGATTTCGGAACACGATGCACCGTCGTGCCCGTCCGCTAGCACACCACGGAGTGTCGTAATTTTCGGGCTTTTCTGGTCTGTTGATTCGCAGGTGTGTTGAATGCTCCTTTGCAGTGATCGTCTTCCGCGTGTTTGGGGGTGTGTTCGCATGCTGCTGCTTCCTCATCCGCTTACGCGGGGTTCCGGCACCGAATTGGTGTCACGTGTAGGCTTGCGAGCTTTTGTTTCGTCTGCGGATCTGCGGATAAAATTCAATGTTTTGCAAACAGTGTAAACCGAACTCTCGTGTTTGGCCACGAGCATCGTGTTGCATATCATCGCGCTTTTAACGTACGGCGTGGGTACAACGAGTGTGCAATTGTGCATCCATCCCTCACACGTGTGCGTTGTTTTCAATGTCGAAAAGCTCAACGCGTATCATGTGTTCTTTACTTCTGAGTTCTAGTGGGCACCCTTAACCGATAAAGATTTATATTCATAGTAGTAGCAAATAGTGGCAAGAAAATGAGTGTGGTAAAAACTGTCGACGATGCCGAATCGACGGTACACAACACTTTAACAATGTTTTACGACCGTGAGTGGGTGAAACTTTCCATTAAATGTTTGACAGCTTGAAAGAAGGCACATGCGCCCGCGGGCGCCGGGAACGAACCGCAATCGATCGCTAATTGCTGCCATGTTACGGATCATGGGATGCGCGTGTAGCATGGGCCCTCTATCTCTCGCTCGCTTTCCGGGATCTATCTGCACCAATCTAGAAGGGAAGAAAAAACATTTATAATGCACCAAGGCATAGGGGTAGAACGGACACAACACTATCATCAGAGATGCTAGAAGAGCAAAATCAAGACGATCAGCAGAGAGAGAGATGTTTATTGTTTTTGTCTTGTCTCACAGAAACGGGTTACTTTTATGAATGCCAACTGAACAGAAAAGGTGTATCTGTTATTTGTAGATTTTGTGTCGATCGATCGATCATTCATTTCTGCCCAACAAATCAATGCAGACAGTTATTTTTTAAACAAACCGAAGCCGATGCAGAAAAGTGAAAGAGGGCCTTGCTTAATCTAATGTTAAACTTGTTCTTGTTAACCAACCAATCAACCCAAAACCGGTTCAGTTCCCTTTTTCATCCCATAAACCAGGTTTTTGTTTAGATGACTTGTGCATCCTAAAAGGGCTACAAGCGGCTTAACGCCCTTTTAACAGTCCCCACTTTACCACCGTCACACAAAGTTGATTGATGATAACCCCCGAAAAAAAACCTTAAAGGCACAACGCTTACGTAGTGGATAGGCTTCAAAGTGCGTCTGTGGGAAATAAAGGGCTTTCAAGGGCCTTTCGACAGCTTTCGTTGCTTTCTTAGAAATATAATCGAGGAACACTTTCTCGTAGTGTTCTTGAACTGGTTCGATTGAAAAGCGCTTGTTGTAAACGCCAGCTATGCGTTGTGTCGGAATGCCAAGTACACAGTGAAATATCTCTTCCACAGGAAAAGGACTTGAAGAAACCCCGTTTCTCAAGGGACTTGAAGAAAAGGCGGACACACTTTCTCCCCGGGTGTGTTTGACAAATTTTGGACCGCCAGATCCCACGCTACTACCACTTCCGTTTTGGAAGTTTAAACATCTATTTACGAGGCTGTACCCAGCTCTACCGCCCACATCGATCGTGCCAACGCCGAAGCATGCAGTCGCTGGATGACATCTGTCGCCGTGAAGCCCTCTGACCATCAAGATGCAGCAGACGGATGCACGGAAGGGCGGAGAGAAACAAACATAGCATCTAACAAGCCACCCCCTCTCCACCGATCGTTATGGCTTAAGCTCCTGACGGCAATCCAGTGACCGACGGCGTGTGGCATGCGCTGGCTGCATGATTTGTTTATTTTCGGAACAAAACCGTTCGGTCTCGCACGGTGGTTACTTTTATCGCTTTACACTATCGCTCTCACCGGATGGTGCTGCTGGCCCCGCGGGAAGATGGTTGGAATCTCATAAACATCGCCACTACTGTGAGTGTAGTGTATTGTCATCCTATCGCTGGTAGTTAGCGAATCAATGTCATCCTACGATGCTGATTTAAATCCGGCTAGAAGGATAAACAAGTCGTTATTATACGTTGCTAAACAATATGAAGACTTATACGTCAAACTATCCTTAGGTAAAGAAACAAGGATGCGATGTTACGAAAACTTTCTGGAGCACTGGAGTACACGAGAACGGAATCACCACCACTGCTACAAAGTTTCGACAGATTCCGGTCAAACCACTACTGAGAGAGAGAGAGAGAGAGAGAGAGAGAGTAACAATGACAGGATCGTTCAATCTCGCAAAGCTTTTATCACTTCAGTCAGTGAAAAGAAAGTGTCCCGCGGTGTTCGGCTCTTGCCGATGCACGATCACTTTGGGCAAAAATTTTAACTAATCGTTTAAATGCGTTTTAATGTGTTAATCTATATTCTGTTTGTGAACTTTCTATGTAATATGTGTTTTATTGTTCCTTTCAAATGATGCATCAAATGCATAGTAAGCAATTGTGATAATGGTTAGTATTGCCGCAACAGCATCGAACAGAGGCCTAACGATCGTAGAAAGATCGTTGCAAAACCGCTCAAAGTAACGCATCTTTCACGACGGACAGATAAAAATGCAGAATCCTTTCGCTTTCACTACCTCTTTTGCCAATGATGGTGGCACACGATAGTGCTGATCGCGCAGAGTCATGACCGCAATAAAAGTGCGACATTTTGTTTTTTTTTTTCGAGCAGAGGACACAATGCACGTCCAAACGTGTAATGTCATGCGTTTTCGATAGGTATGGCTTGATTGCTATCACGCTCACGTAACCTAACGCATTTTCGGCAAGAGGACTGTATGATTTCATCCTGTGTGCGCGATAATGCTTTGGTGAGTGTGCTGCAAATTAAAAAAAAAACACACTCCTTCGATGTGGCTTACAATACCGGAAGTGTGATGAATACCACCGCCCGAAACACACCCGTTGGCAATTGAAACAAAACAAACCGTGTTGTGCCGCAGAACACGTGTGCGTTCTCTGATCTATTTCTGCAAGCGGGAACACACCCACTCCCCACGATCGAAAAAGAGCAAAGCGAGATCGAGTCGTACCGAATCGTACGACCCAGCTTCGACGGGAATTTACTTCGTTCGTTCGGGGGAGGTTTGAGACTGCTCAAAATAGACACAAAACAACCGTAATGAGGGATCGATGCACAGGTAAATCATAAATTTAGCAAACCAAGCAACGCGCCCTGTTGTACCTCGCTGAACTGGGTTTAACCTTGCCAGTTTGTGGTTGGGTTGTTGGGCTATTTAAAGGACACGCCCAAGTACACCTGTAGGGTGGTTGGCGGTAGTTGGCGCGTGTCTAGCCACACCATCTTCTGCTTCGTCTGTAGGAAGCCATTCGTGCCGGTGTTGCTGCCTGCGCAGCCACAGCCGCAAAAAAGGGAAAAAATCAAACAAACACAAACCAGCTGACACGGTGTCACGATGTGACCTGATGGGCTTACATCAGGAGCGGAGGCACAGTGTGTCCCATATCGGCGGCAGGAGGACAGGACCGGCAAATGGCCATGATGATGGCGTACGAGCGCAACGCGCAAAGGGTGCGATAACGAGCAGAGAGCTTTGGTAAAGTACACTTTCTTTCTCTTGCTCTCTCTCTCTCTCTCTCTCTCTCTCTCTCTCTCTCTCTCTCTCCCTCTCTCTCTCTCCTCCCTGTCTCTCGTCATAATAAATGTCTACCGATAATGACCAATGCTATTTTCACAAACGCCTCTCCTCCATGTTCAGCCTAAGCTCGGTGAGCAAAAGGGCGCAACCGCGCGCAGAGTCACCCAGCGTGACACGCCTGATAAGCCACACATAGGCCAGATGCATGATAAGCGCCAACCCTCTCTTCCCCTTGCTTCCTCTTGCTTTCCACGAAGTTGAACTTTCACGCCTTAAATCCTGGCGATCCTTTAACTCAAACTGCAAGCTTAATCCTCATTTACACTTAGCAAAGTAGCACAAGTATGCGGGGTGCACGCTTATCTTGCAGGCGACAGATAAACGAACGAACGAACTATCTTTAGCCAAAGGAAAGTCCGTCGCCCAATTACTTTGTATGCAGATGTGCAAACAAAATATGTTGACTCGCCTGGCTTGGCAGTGATCGGTAAGGCAGAGCGCTGCTATCGGGATGCGTCCTAGCGTTGTCCGCAGTTTCGCAGAGAGTGCACAAGAGCCTGTGCCAACATAGATTTAGCTCTCTTCTGAAGCGGGTTGTACATGGCAAACATGGGGTAGAACATATGTACCTCGTTCCATAAGCTAGAGACATCATAAAAATAACATTTTATTGGTTAAACAATAGAACGATATAGAATTGTACAGAGTTATCGCGAAGCATCGAATCCTTTCGAGAGAAACAGGCCGTTCCCGAAACGAAGCACTACAAATGTCGCAAAACGCGGACGGAACACCTCCCGCTTCTCACTGTAAACCGCCGTGGATGCTCACCTTAAGCGAGAGAGTATGCCAAAGAGAGGATGAGAGAGAGAGAGAGCGAAACCCAACCCCTAGCGCTCTTGGAAACGCGTGCGTACGCGATCACGGCTGCACTGTTGGCACTGCGGTCTGGTCTGGCATGAATGGAAGGCACACAGCCATTTAATTCCTCCGCTCGGCGCACAGAGGCACGAGTCTTCGATAAACGGTCGAAGCAAATGGACGTGGCAGCTCTCTCTTCCCGCACCATCATTCGGCAGGTTTAAACTCGAACAGCTTCTCGCGCTGATGTTGCTGCCACTGCCGCTACCTTGCATCGCTCTTACCAGCAATAAGTTTGTGGTTTCTCTAAAAAAGTCCCTCTACACATCGATCACGAAGCAACATGAGCAGTAGTGTGTCCTACAATTTGCTGCCACTGTCTCTACTTTCGCTCGTCTGGAAGGCATCCTGAATGCTACTGATCCGTTTCTGAACGTGAACGTCGTCCCTTTTTTTCAAGTGTTTGCTCCGTCCCGGCAGTGTGTGAGAAGCGAAGGAAGATGATCAGTTCTCTGTGTGCATCCTTCGTAAAGGATACCAGAGTGGTGTGGTGAAAAACGAGTGCAAGTGAGCATTCATTTGAAGAAAAAAATGCTGGAGTCGAGGGTTCATCTCTGTCCTCTCATTTGCTGTCCCGTACTGTGAAGTTCGAACGGTGGTAAACAGCTGACTGTGTGTAAAGGAACGTTCGTGTGTAAGAATCCAGTGCCGATCGTTCAATACCTCAGAACTCGGTCCAAATGAGAGTGACTCGGGGAAACTTGTTTCCTACGGATCCGTTCTAGCTGTTGAAGGACCCAAGCAACCCGCTTCCCCCGTAGAACTTACCCGACAACACTGTGACGTACGATTGATTCCCAAAATCCTCCCAAGCAGCTGACTGGTCGCGGTGAACTTCAGCTAAAAATAGGCGTAGTGCTTTTCCGCGACTCGGCAACAGTGTTTGGTGCGTGATCACACACAGGTGCACGCATCCGCCCATCTGTTCCGTGTTGCCTGTTCGGCCGAGTCCACTCTCTCCCGTGCCGTGATTCGATTCGTCCGACGTTCCGGATAGCCAACGCGCCAGTGAGCCCAACAGCGCTTCCGAGTCTTGGTGTGTCTGTGTTCGTGTGTTTCTGTGAAAGTGTGTGCATCGTTTCGGGCATTTCACTCCACGCGGCGTGATGTGCTCTATGAGTTTGTCAATCGATTAAGTTTGCAGATGGTTGATGTTGAAACAATTGCCGTTGTTGCTTGCTGAACAATTTCTTCCGTGGAGCAGTGCTTCCAAGTGATAGTTTGGCTGCGAGGTTAGCCTCAACGACTTCAGCGACTGCAACGACTTCAAAAAGTAACCTGTGCGAGCCGGCCCTCCTTAGTTAACCTTTACACGGTAAGTACGGTAGAACATAATGTAAGGCCGTGGTTATGTATGTTGTACAAGGTAAAACGCGCATTCTCACATACCGGATGCCCTGATTTCTAGACACCGCCCCTACACATACATGCCGGGGCGTTCCAGTTATGCTGTCCACTTTCCTCGATACACCCGTTCCAAAAGAAGAAGCCAGACCGTACCGACACTCTAATCCAATTCGTCCCTTTCAATTGGGCCCGCAACATGCGTACCTACCAGTCAATGACACTCCGCGTGTCCGCGGCCGTGCCATTCAATGCAATTTAATGCTTTCTTCATTCGCCGCCCGCCTACTCGTTCCAACAAGAGCCACTCGCGTGAAAAGAGTGCCGGTTCCATGGCTTCCCCCCCTCCAGAACGCCTTTTCACCGCCGTGTTGTGTTTGTGGAACATTAAAAGGCAGAGAAAGAGCCTCGGAGAACACCTTCGGGACGTCCGTCCGACACTTGAATTATGAATTAATGGTGCAAACGATGGAAAAGGGCAACCAAGCTATGCACTACATTGTTGCGCCGGTACATGGTGTGCATCGTAGCAGGCGGAGTTCCTGCACCTCCAGTATGTTTATGCGTTCCGCCTAGAAAGCGATCTCGATCTCGATCGAGTCTAGTACTGGGGATAGCAGTATAGGGAACAGGGAAACTCCACAGACTATAATTTTGCCCTCCCTTTGCCAAGGTCGGTAAAGATCTCGCATGCCGAAAGCGGCGAGAGATAAATGATTGGCGATAAATTGACACAGCGGTTTTAATAAATGCCTATGAAATGCTTCCAGCAAGAAAAGACAAACCGTCCCTGGGGACGGAAATACACTCCCACAGAAATGCTTCATCGCTATGAAGCATGGCGTGGGTTTGCCCAAGCCCAACCACTGCTGTAAAGTACACTGACTGTGGCCTTATCAGTTTGCAAATATTGATTGGTCCTTTTTTCTCTCTCCCACTTTTTCCCGCTGCGTTTTCCCGGTTTCCTGTGATATGCTGTGAATTGTAAACAATCAATAAAAAGCCTCATCACAAAACCGTTAATTCTAATTGCCAGCGTCTGATAACAACGCGGCTCTGATCATGTCCTCCCTTAGTCCTAGGCTGTGGGCTCTCTTCCCGTAAAAGGTGAAGCGAGGTGTGAGCAGATTTGTCGGATCCCCTGATCCGCCAGAACCAAATTGAACCCGTCAAGCCGAACCGTAAAGGTCATCAGAGGTGTGGTGGGCAATATTCTTTTTCTTTCTTGCCACTAGGCACTAACGACAACATGCCACGAGGATCTGCTGTTAGCAAAACATAAAAAAAACACACTGCCCGTAAAAACAAACGCCAACGAAAACTTATCAAACGGGCGCACAGACATGGGCAAGGCAGCCAAGATTAACAAACAGTAAACAGTGGCGGCAAAAAGGTCACACCACCAGTGCACAAACAGGCACACTCTGGTATCATTCGGTGGGCGAGTGATTCAGTGAGCCCCACGGACCGGGGCATTTGGGCGGAATATTAGCGTATTTTTGGAACAGGGAAATAGTAGTAACACTCCGATTAGAGACCAGCAATCGGAACTGGTAACGCTCTCTCGCTCGACAGTTTACTACGAGTTGTTCACTGCGGTAAATATTGGCGAAATTAATCAAGAGGGAACCGTTCTCCCGGTACTCCCGGTCTTATCACTTTCGATTGTCCGGCGTATTACGACAGCACATCGGTGTGTAATGCTGAAGCAGGGAGGAGGACTCCTTCGGAAGTGAAGGAAGCTTGTTAGCAAACGCTAGTCGTGTGTCATTTTTTTCCTGATGCCATGCCGTAGTTGTGAACGTGAACGTTGTAGGCTCTACTCTTATCTAATCGAAGTAAGTGAGGGGATTTCGTGTACATGTTTTTTCTGTTTGCCACCGGTCACCGACCGGCACTTGCTGCGTGCAAAATATAAAGGTAACGCGAATATCGGTTGTCAGGTCATGAACAATTTATCACGGTGACTAATCATGGTACAAAAAAAAAGCGAAGGGGAAGCGCAAAACGATTAATGTGTAATGTGCTGGTCTCTCTGTGTGGTACGCATTCCTGGTCTGCACCTAGCAACGGTTACTAGGCCGCCAAATTTATCGCCCCGAAAACCTTCGCAAGCACAAACGGAGTGACATTGCGCGCTGAACTTGAAAGCGACGGATGGGATGGCGTCCTAAAACTGTACTACTGTGTGAAAATTTCTGTCCCAGCTGTTAGCAGCTAGTCACCTTTAGCAGGGTGTTTGCAGTTTATAAATAATTCATAGACACTCTCTGTTTCACAGCAAAAAAAACGCAATGTGTCACCCATTGCCTCCATGTGCTTCGCACCTTGCGGTTGCGCGATAGGTGTGTGCGCAAAACGCTTCCTCGTCACGCGACTAACACGCGACTAACCTAGTGGCGATCACCACGATGAGCCCGTTATAGGCCGCGTCATTCGCCGTGGCGAAAGAAGTCAAGATTTTGAGGTTAAAGAAAAAATCGCCGACCGCATGTGTGGCTTCTCGGACCAGTTCACGAGCGGATTATCAGCCGGTTTAACAAGAACGTGCGTCCACCAGTAGAGTCTAGTTATTTGATGATAACCTTTTTCATGCGTGCGGAGCATGTACGGACGAACTTTACATTAACCTCGCTAAGATGTACAACTAAATTTATAATTCGACCTACTGCTAGTTGTAATCCAAATCACCCGTCCCAAGGGTAGACACTCTTTTAAATGACCCACATGCTTCTGTCGCCCCAACAACAAACAACAGTTGGTTTCATCCACTCAAGTACGATTCTGTCATAATGTAAGGCAACGGTAGCCATCAATTCTAGAGAACTCCCGCCCTTGCAGATGCGAAAAAAAATACTTCCGCCATGAATGGTAAGCAGTATCGTTGGCGAATCGATGTGCAAAGTGTGTAGAGCAAAGGAATACAAAAAATCAGCCTACGAGTTCACGAAAACCCCCCATCCAAAAGGGCAAGCCTCCGTCTCTTTTCATGGTCCTGTCGTGACAAGACACCACGGTCTGTTGTATTTGTGCTTCTGGTAGTTTACATTTACGCCCTCCTCCACCCGACCACCGGTTCATACTTTTGCAGGACATCCCCACACAATCAGGCGCCCACAGTCACCACTTATCAGCAAGTTCTGCCTGACCTCTGCCTGAACTTGGGCAGTCACTCAAGCACAGACGGTGACAGTGTCGATTTGCTGACTTCTGCTGAATGGTACGATTGAATCCGGCACGGTAATTCCAGGACCCGGCCACATGCAGTGACCACGATGCTTACGAGTGCAACCCGAGGCATCAATGCCAGATCGGTAATTGATTCCATTTGTCTCCGCTGCCGCGCGCGCGACCGGCCGCAGTTAATGAGCTAGCAGTACTTTAACATATTTTAAAAAGGAGGCCCATATCAATATCCGAACCGTTTTTTTTTGCCCAAAAGGGACCGAAGCGCATAGAATGCATCGATAGCTTTCCCTCGTTAAGCTGGCATGGTCAGGCACCGCGGCTATTAAACGTTGGAAATAAATGCCCATCGCTCGAAAAACTCGTTCCCACTTGATCCGACCGGGGCGATAACGAAATCGAGGGTCTACTGCCGCTGCTGCTTCGACAGTTCACGTGATCACCGCATGCACCAGCGCAGCGACCAAACGAACCAAGGCAACGAACAAGGCAGACCAAAACTGGCCAGATCATAATTTCCATCGATTGTTCACTCTCGGTTCAGGAACAGCCCGTACAGGCAAGGGAGGTGAGAAGGAAGGCAGGCCGGTTTCACCAATTAGACCGGCGGAACTTGCTTCGGGGAAGCAATGCAAACCCCATGCAGAGGGAAGGAGGATCATGATGATCACAATTACTTCGATTGGGTGTAGTGGTGGTGGCAGCGAACTTGGTTTGGCAGCCGAAAACTGGCCGAATTACATAAACGCGGGCGCCATAATGTCCGACCAACGAAAAGATCGCCCGGTGTCAATTATGTCGCCTCGTGGCAGCACCCGAAAGCAACATCACGCTCGATCTCGATCGATCGAAATAGGAACCAACGTGGGTCCTTTTGTGGGATGACACGTTAGGTGGCTATTTCCGGGGAATCACAATCCAATATCCCGAAGTGTCGAGTGCAGAATGGCTGCAGATCTCAAGATGTGGAACACTGTCCACCGCTGTGCAGCGAAATCGTTCCAAGAGAGGCGTCCATTAATCTACAGTGCTGTGAATTTACAGCAGATGTGTAGGCAGTGGAATCCCAAGTGCTGGAGGCCACTCTGCCTTTTCCACTTGAACTAGCGTAGACTTTGCGTCTGACACATCAGTACCGTCGATTTACGACATCATGTTATTAAGAAAAGCCAGAATGGACAAGAAAATACTACCCACGTGTATCGTGGTGCTCGTGATAAGCATATTGATGAAAGATAGCGAAGAAAGCAATTAACTTTCTCATTCGACTGCCTCCTAACTAAACGTTATGTTGCCTTTCGTCCATCCCCAACATTTTTCCAGGTCTGGTTTAAAATGCAAAATCTCAATCATGTACAAATATAGAAATGTGTATCAAAATCTGACAGGCAAACGAAGAAAAACCGTTTCCTTTGCCACGGCACGGGGGATACCGGAGTACGTAGGTACATATCCCACAGACTGTTTCTGCACACACCCACTCGTTCAACATTCCGTAGCACATTCGGTTGGTGAACTATTTTTAAGTGAAATGTAAAAACGGTAAAGAACAGCGTGCGATCCGGCGCAACGGCCACGGTTTGGGGCGGCGATTGTAAACTGCGCTTAAATCAAACGCTTTTTTCAAGTAGAGGAAACCATGTTGCTGGTTGTAACGTTGCGGTAGGGTAGATTTATGCATGTACATAACTTTTTGCTCCCCTTGCCCTTCCATAGACAAGGCAACATTTTTCCCAAGACCTACCAGAAACTGGCTCTTGGGTTTAGGGCGAAATAAGGCGGCGAAAATTGGAGTGATTTGAGTTGCTGATCAGCATGTGCACAGGCATGTTTGGCTGCGTGTTAGGCAATCTATCATGCGGAGGCTGCGTTTCCCTGTAGGCCGGGTCCCGAAGGGGTTTTTTTCGTCTGCATCCCACGGCTTATACAGAGTGTCACTCCGGGTATGCAGGGCTGAAATGCCGCTTCAATGCCTCTCTGCGTGGGCTTAAAATGTTTTGAGCTTCGGGGCAGGAACGCTAGGAAACAGGTTTCCTGCTAGAGCGAGCAGGCAAAGAGCCGAGAGATGTCGTCCAGAAGGAACAGAAATCACAAGAAACGGATTACCCAATTCCAACCCAATCCGAAAGGGAATTCCACTGGCATCGTAAAACGGGAATGCCTTTTTAATGCACTCCTCTGATATGGCTAGCTTTCGGGGCGATGAGCTTTACCTGCGAGCGAGCCTCTAACGGGCAATTCTTCATCCTCGTGCCAACGACGACCTTCTTGCCCGTACCACGCGGTGTGCGCGTGATCATCATCCACTGCGATGGGAAAGCAATCGGAGCACGTGTGTGGAAGCGTGGTGGAACCGATGTACCACACTAAGCCACAAGCGATCGAACGACAGGGATTAGTGACAACGGTGATTTAAAAAAAGAAATTCTACATCGTAATCTATAATTACTACCACGCCACACTGTAACACAACCCCTCCCCCCACCCCTAGCACCCGATGCGAGCCGAACGCCACACCGGCCAGTTTGAAGACTGCGCAGTAGCTGCATCACCGCGCACCGCCTTAGGAAGTGCACCGGCGTCGCGATAAGCCGTGGCGTGGCATGGCTCTATCAGCACGATGAGGTTGATGCTGCTGCTCCTGCTGCCTGCTTAGGGCACACGGCCCTTCGTGGGTATGCTTCAACTGCCGCACACTCTTGGGGATGGTTCGGGATATGATGCTGACAGGTCCCACAGGATCTTCCATGCCGGTATTTGACGTCATTGCCATGTTCTTGGTTCTAGTGAGCCGGAACTTTTGACACACTTTCGGCAAAGACCTCGGTGCCTCGGTTCGAAGGTTAGTGTTGTGATTAAACTTCGCCTCCTTCTTCTACTTCGTACTGCATCTAGTGCTGATCCTAGCAGAACCCTAAGGTGCGGGTCGTACACCCATCTTCGGCGGAAAACCCGGAGTACTCCGAGGAAAGAAAGCGAGCCAAATGTTTGTAAAGGTATTGCTGTGTGCGTGTGTGTCTATAGAGGATCGAAAGATAAGCTCCAACGTCAGAGAGAGTGCCATGATAAGCATGGCATCGCGTCCGCGTATCAGCTGTTAACCCAAGCACTGATTGTACCCGTTCGTGTTGAACAGCCCATTCCGGGCCGTGGATTTAATGTGGGTCAAGGTGTGTGAAAAGACGCAGTAGGGGGAAAATGGCAAACAGCTGTCAAAAGAAAAGCGTTTCCTAGTTCCTGGTTCCTCAGTCCCCGGAATATAACACCTCCTGCGTTACAATCCTCACAATCGTACGATTCGTTTGGAAAATGGTACTCATTGATACTTCCTTATCAAAGCTGTCTGTCGGAAATGCTCTCCGTACTAGTCGTGTGGCAAATTGTATTGGCAAAGTTGCATCGTTTGTACATAACAAGGCCTGCACCAAACCAGCGTATTGGCGCATCGTGGTACCATCTTCATGCGCCCACTGTGGTTTGGGATGCTGCGCTCACCTTAGCGGCAGCGAAACAAGGGCGAGATTTCATGTTTCATACACAGCGACCCGTAAAAATAGCGCTCAATCAACGTGTGCAGATAGGAAGCGATTCGCACCGAAGAAGCGAAGAGGACCCGAAAGCGTTGTGAGACGCGTGCCAAATCACACTCCCGCGAGAAGAGTGTGTTGTACCAACAAAACAAACTTATTAAGATAAGGGATTCACGAATGAGCGCAAGAAGGGGAACTCCGGGGACGCGCCTGGGGTGTATTCGTCACAAGTTCAACAGTCCGTGATTCGGGCGGCACGGAAGCCCGCATACCATTTCGTAGGGACACATTCATGATGCATCTAATCGACCTTTTCTCAAGATACAAACTGACCCAGAAAAGCGGGGGTGGACAGCTTTACCATCGCAACGCCCAGACGACACCAAATGCGAGCTAGAGACGCCACCCGGCTCAAAGTCTGCGAAGAAGTGTTTGAAAAATTAAAGCGCACTGTATTTTTAGCGAAACGATGAACCGTGGCCAACCCCGAACGCAACAGTTGCCCCAGTTTGTTGTGTGGCGTCCATGTGAAAGGCGCGTGATACTCGCGGATGAAACTATGGACACATTAACTACCACACGCCTGGCCGGGTGGGAGACCATCAGAAACCTAGCAGTAGTTGGATGTCGCTCTGCTCATGATCATGATCAGGACGCGCACAACACCGTACGAGATGTCTCCTTGGCCGTCCTTACAAACTGTACGAAGTAAACAACGCCCACCGTAACGGCCAACAGTGGCACCAGGTCATTTGCCTCCCGTGTTTGATCGGAAAAGACATCACAAGTGTAACGGGGCGCGGTTGTTCCTGATAGTTGCTCGCCACATGCGTTACATGAGACGGTTACGTTGGCAGACGCTCCATCTCCAATAACTTGAAAATGATCCAGCAATAGGATACTGCGTCTGGATCGTTAAGTAACTACTGCTCGCCATTGCGCAATCCATCGAGATCGATCGAGATGATGATCGGTGTCGCGGTAGAATACACCGCGAATAAAAGATGAGTTGCATCTGCAGTTGCTCGGTCACAATTTATCGTACGTCATATGCCGGCGATCATATAAATAATCGTTTCCATTCCATTTGCACGATGCGTCCGTAGGTGTATTTGTGTTTTTTCTTTCTTATCCAAACAAAATTGCTCCAATAATCCCACCCCATATCGCTTCTGTGGTTTGACGTCAAACGGCAGTAGAAAGGAAGGATATTAGGGGGACTTAAATTGCTATACACATACCGTGGTCTTTCTGCAATCAACTCAACGCCCGCTCGCTCGTCCCTTTGGCCTCAGCGCCGCTCCGGTGCTCCGGTCGATTTAGTGCAGGGCGAATTATGGACAGTCGTTGATAAGGCGCTGTTACTCCGTCAGGTCGCGACCTTTACCGCTCTGGAAGCTTGCTCCGGTACGATCTGGAGTATGGGACGGAGAAACAAACATGAAGGGCGCTCTGGTGTACAACGAGTTTTTGATAACGAAATTGCCCACTGCTTAAGCGAGCGTGAGCCTCTCTTTTGGAGGGCTTGATAGTTGAAGTGAGAAAGGGACCCATTAATTACAGTCTCAGACCGGACGGACCGAATCGGATGATTCAAACGCTGTCTCAACGGCACCCGCGAATCCTGCCATTGTTCGCGATGACAGTTGCGCTGTCAAAACCAACCGTTCTGTTGATAGTAGAAAGTGTAAACAATAGAGCTTGATGGAGGCGCTTTTTTTCTGCTCAGCTTCTTTCTCGATACCGCCATGGTGCCATGGTGTTAAGACAAACAACTGAGTCGCTTCTCTGTGTTTACCTTTCGTCGTTGCTTAAGCCTGGCGATTAAAGCAATCACACCTATCACACCGATAACCTCGTTTCGTCGAGTATAGACTTACACGCTCGCACACACTTGATGTACTACTGCTCTTTTTTGCGGCTTAAGTTCCGCCCGCTAAACGGGGGATTAAATGCGATTAACCTCAGAAATGGTACGACGTTACTGATTGCCGTAATACGATAAGTCAGTTAGATCAGAGATCATTCCAGCAGGTTCCGCCCGAGTACACTAACCCTGCTTACTCGACTAAGATTCGTCAATGTACACTTGGATCAGATGCGTTTCAAATGTCGCAAAAAAACAAAAGGTTTGCGCACTCAAGACGTTACAACCTACTTAGATGTCTCCTATTGGTGACTTTTCCGACCGAGAGAGAGAGAGAGAGAGAGAGAGAGGGAGAGAGAGATGGAGAGAGAGATGGAGAGAGAGATGGAGAGAGAGATGGAGAGAGAGATGGAGAGAGAGAGAGAGGCACCATTACTTCAATCGCCATCAATTGGCGGGCCCTTCTTGGCGTCCATGTGCTGCAACGGGGCATGACCTTTCGTGTAAGCAACCATATCCCGTACTACTGCCGTTTAGCGGTGTCCTAAAAACAGTAATATTGAAATAAATTGTTGTGATGCACCATGGGTTTTATCGGCGTGGCAGCCTTTCCTTTCTTTGTGCCAGAATGCATCTTCACAATGCTCCGGTACGCTGTTGGCGACACTAGATTGTCCCGACATTGCGAGAGCGGCAGTGTCGGATCCGATGACGGCGCCGTGGCGAAACGGAATCCTACCCCATCGGTGTCACCTTACCGTGGCCGTACCGTTTAGCACCGCATTCCAGTGAAAAAAGGGAAATGTAAACGGAACTCCAAGGAAAAGCCGAAAGATGTGTCTTCTATAAACTGTCACGTGTGGGGTTGTGCTTGATGCACATGTCGATTCTCCCCTCGCTGCCATCCATGTGCCATGGTCCTTGCGTGTGCGCATGATAACCTTGCGCAGTGAAAAGTGGAAAGTGCATATCAGCGAATACCCAGCCACTCGTACAGTCAGTCGCGCCGTCCATTGCTGATCCTCGTGATCGACAACCCGAATGTAATGGGCAGAAAACCTATTTATGGCACAGCACAACAATCCTTGTGCACACGGAGGCAAATATGCTCTTATCGCGGGCCAGCCAGGCAGCGATCGTTGGTCGTCGAACGGGTTGCGCCGCTAATCATCGCGCTGATCGACAGCGCATCATCACAAACGGGCGCGTTTCACGGGCTATTATTGCGAGGATCGTGAGACTAAACCAATAATCCCACGCCCTCTACACTCGGGTGCCAACGGAACTGGCGCCAATAAAATCTCGATCGGGCTTGGGTGGAAAATTCCAACCCCTACGGAACAAAACAACAAAAAACAAGACATAGCAACACTCTTAATGAATCGGTCAAGCGTCCAGATTTCGGTGATGCTGCTTGTTAATGAAACTGTCAACGCGCACGTGGCGGCATCCGCAAAAGAGGTCACACCGTCAAGATCGCTCGCTTATTATTAGGGAATGGTGTGATTTCTAAATATACAAATCTGCCAGATTATATCACAAAAAGCGTGAGAAGTTTTCACCGGGTCAATGAATGAGAGGTACACGCGCGCACGATGGGACAGGTTTTTTTTGTGTGTTTTTGAGGAAAAGCGAATTTTCCGCGGCGCCATGTAAGAAAGCGATCGAATGACGTACGTAAGATTCTGGGCTGCAATCTCGGCGAGTAAACAAATAAATCACCAGAATTTAAAGCGTCATCAGACAGGATCACATAGATGCATCATTCTCGCTTGTTTGTGGTCCGGCCCATATCTTAACCAAACAATTTACCGAGACGCTACAAGAGCATCGAGCGTTCGTTCATGGGGAAGTTGCAGTGGATGCACTTCCTGAGACGAAGCAATTAATATTGGCCGCGAGTACAGTTGAGTTGTTTCATTCACTTGCTTCCCATAAGAGAGGTGCCATCGTGGCACGATGTCGTTGTATGTTTGAAATGGATTTGAAATTTCATTCAGAAAACCACACAGGAATGAGGCCAAAAAGTCAGTCCTCTCGTATCACTTGGAACGAGATCGAAACCTTGCTGAAGAATCCATCTTTTCCATCCCACTCAGCATTACAGTTTAGAACGATCTTTTCCATACCGTGCGAAATGACCTGGACCTTGAAAACCCACGTGATCGCCCAGTCCCGAGAGCACGCAGTGACCATGTCCTACTTTTTCCATTACTCCTCCATGAGAATTATCGTCGATATGGCGTGATGCGCGGTAAGATTCGTTTTGCTGTTTCGCCATTTCATCCGACGATCTTCCAAAGGTTGTGGGACGAGAGGGCTGCAGTTAAAAATAGAGTTTTCTACCATATCGCCAGCGCATAAAGGTCCATTAGTTCTCGTCCTTTAGTTGACTTTTGTTAAATGATTCATGTTGACAACATTTGTCCTATGGTTGGGTTGTATCTTTGAAACAACAAGTGTCTCTGTGTGGCAACTTCTGGATGCATGTTTGCCTTGAAAATCCATTATCCAGATCGTTCCCCCTTTCAAGGGAGATGTCAGCAGCATGTGCCCATCTGTTTTCTATCTCGAGGAAAAATCAATGAATTCTATAAATATTTCCCTATTTTTACACATTTTCCCATCATAAACTGTCTTAAAACAAGAAGTTTATCGAATTTTTCTCTCTCCCTCTCTCTTCCAGAGCTTCGGTAGGGGTCACCTCACACTCGTCTGAATGCCAGCGTTTGCCGAAATGTTAGTCTCGCAAAGCCCTCCCGTGTACGGCCACTCGCTGCAAACCACGGACTACAACAAGCCGAGCTCGGGCGGATCGCCCGGTTCCGGTGGCAATGGCGATGCTGGTGGGTACTACTGTCGACCCGCGTCTTTGCAGCTATCGCAAAGCAATGGTGGACCACCGACACCACCATTCCAACGGCAGCTTACACCGCCCTGTCTCAGCCCAACCGGCAAGTTGCCAATGTCGCCCCGTCGCTCTTGTCTGGTGATACGGCCGGACGATGCAACCACACCGGAAGAGACGGAACTATCCCAGACGGCAATGAAGCTGCTGAGCATCAATGAGGACGACACGAGTACGACTGCCACGACAGCGACGACCGGCCGGCACAAGAAGAAGGTCGTGTTTGCGGACGATCACGGCGGTCAGCTAACGCAGGTGCGCGTAATGCGTGAACCCTCCTACATGCCACCGATCTGGAGCTTGCAGTTTTTGGCGCACGTCACGCAGGGTATGATCAGTCCGGTACCGCAGGAACAGTGGGTCGTCGATTTTGTGCAGCCGGCCAGCGACTATGTGCGATTCCGGCAGAAGCTGGACGAGCGGAACGTGTCACTCGAGAACGTGATCATCAAGGAGACGGAACAGCTGATCGTGGGCACGGTGAAGGTGAAAAACCTCTCCTACCACAAGGAGGTCATCATCCGGTCGTCCTGCGACAGTTGGAAAACGCACGAGGATACCTTCTGCACCTACAGTGTGGTAAGTGTGTACTACATCCAGAAATGTGTTCGAACGAACGGTTAATCGATTGATTTCTGTTTTCTCGCTCGCAGCTCGGCAATGGGGCCGCTTCAGCTTATCTGATATTCGACACCTTCTCCTTCAAGCTTACTCTTCCACCTAAGTCCAGACGGATTGAGTTTTGTGCCGCCTTCAAGTGTGACGGCGTCGAGTACTGGGACAACAATGATGTAAGTCGCGACGGGCTGACTAATCAAGCCAGCAGTACTAATCAATTCGGTACCCGTGCCGATTGTTCCTCTTCACAGGGTCGTAACTACTCGCTGACCAACCGTATCGCTCCCCGGGAAAACTCGGGCGCCTTTCTCTCGTCCTCCTCAGCCAGTGCCTTCAACAGTGCCAACCCGAACAGTCGCAACGGACGGTCAGTGGCTTCGGAAGGCTTCTCCTCCCCGTATGTGGATCCGGGCGCGGTTCTCGACACCTGGAGCGACATGAGCGTGGAAACGCAATCCGGGCCATACTGGTAAATGCTAATGCCAACAAAAGACCGCAAGTCCGCTCTCCGCCACACACAAAACACCCCCACCACCCACCATCCATCCACCAAGTAGCATCGACAGCATCCCTGGCTCGGGACACTGTATGGTGCGGTGCACCAAATGCAGGGTTTGCACCGTTGCGCACGCCCCATATCAGTAACTGTGTAGTGTTTGGTTGTAACATTGAGCAGCAGCAGCCCTCGGTCAAAGGGCCAAAACGAAAGCAAAAGTGTGTGCGCGTGTGTGTGTGTAGACGACGTGACCCTACGCCCTCAATTGCGGATAGCGCTGAGGCTGCTTTGCAAGAGAAACATTCCGCCATTGATGGCAACTTATTTCCCCTTCTCCCAAGAATGACGGGATCTAACGCAAACTGATAGGCTTTAGTTAAGGTGTGATGTGTGGTACGAAGGCGATGCAGGTGGACAAATGCTTCTCTTCCAAACAGCAAACAGCCCATTCCTTTGTTGAACGAACGCATAGAGCGGTGGAGATTGGAAAGCAGAGAACAGGAATTGGAATCAGAAACAAAACGCAAATCGGCAGAATCGCAACCCTGTATTAGTCTCAGGCTTTAAGATAGGATTACCTAGTTAATTGGCAACAGATTGGCGCGAAGAGTATTCCATCTCCACCACTTCTCTCGGGACGAGGAAATGTTACTATTTATGTGTGACAAAATTATGACCCATAACCTTAGTGCAACGAGACGACGCGAAACTTCAGAGTGAATTGGCCCCCAAGAACGCGACAGCACTCGTAGCGGAAGGTGTGCTGCAGGGTGACGATACGCCCGGATTGTGATTGAGATTCAAAAGAGAGTGGTTTTTACTAAACGATTTTGGAAGGTTTTTAGTAACCGCCTTTTAGTACCTTCTTGCTTCGAGCGTGTGCGTGTGTGTTCTACAAAGTGTGTGTATGCCGCGTGACCGGACACCGGGGAAACCCATCCCAACATGTGTGGAGCGATGGTGGATTTAAAAAATACAAAGCGAAAGCGGGAGAGAGAGAGAAAGAGAGCGAGGTGGAGAGAAAAACTAACGCAAACCCACACGTACACAAGCAAAACCACGCTCACACACATTTCGTACGCAACTCGAAAGTGAACGTGATTTTGATCGGTTTGAAAAAGGTAATTTTTCAAAGTTCCAAACCACCTATCACTCCACCAACTCCATACCTGGGTTACATACTAAGCTACTTCCTGCTCCCTTTGCTCCTTCTTCTCGCCCTGCTCCACATCGTTATCACAGCTTGTTGGTGACCATTAAAACCTTAAAAAAAGCGATACGCACGCTTGTGCACTTGGGAAATATATAAATTGGGATTAAAGATAGATGGTTTTTAGTAGATCAAGAAATGGCAGAGATCATTTGTGTGACTTTTAGTTTGTTTTAGTCGTAGTTGATATTAACACACACACACACACACACATTCGACACTCAAAGACATTAACGGCACAGTGAACGACGGGACTAAGACATTGTTCCGAAAGGGATGCGTTAATACCGAGTAGTTTCCTCACTAACGTGTTACAAATTACCTAATACGCATGCGCCACACTGATCACTAGGTCAAGAGGTTACACGGATTCAGATACACAGCGCAACGCAAAGCAACGCAACCTGCTCGGTAACCATAACAGCGCTAACAAAACCGGTTGACAACGTATCGTCCTTGATGTCGTTTAACGGCCCACTTTTTTGCCCCAACCTTTGCCATTGAGATCGTGGTGCTCTCAAGCAATGCGCTCGATCGCTACGCTCACCTCTCCAGTCGGCGGGTTGAATGATCTCGTAGCATTTTTTTTGCATGCGCTCGTGCTTGATCTACTACTTCCTTTTTGGAGACTTGGCAAGGAGCCTGACTTCCGCAAGTCACACGAGGAGTCACCTTGTAGTGCGTTGTGCAAAAGTGAGACATTGAGTCCCTCGAAAAAGATGAAGTAATATCCACTCTCAGGATGTTCGTGTTATCGTCTGTCATTTAAACAGACGATTAAGATTCTAGTCTAGCAGTACAGCACCTGATTGCGTGATCTTGGTAAGCCACACTTACAGTACCACTCGAAGCTCATCCATCCTTCTCTCTGTCTGATCTATTATCTGCAATGTTTCCCCTTTCCCCTTTCCCTTCTCTCTTTCTCCCTGTGTTCCACACCTTACTTCCAGCCGCTTCCGGTGTTACTGGAACAGTGTGCAGTCTGCGTTCAAGTGTCTGTTGCCACCACAGGGTAGGGTTAAAGAACCGAAGAAAGCTAACCCTTCCCGCAAAGCGAGTGCTGTAAGTGACGGCTAAGTGTATCCCTATGGTTGACCCGTTTACATTAGAATTATATTCTTCGCTCATAGTGGATTAACCGTGCGCTAAGTCATACACATTGGGTTTTCTAATGGACTGATTGTAGTGAATTGTGTGGTTTTGAAGACTGCCTCATGTTCATATCTCTTTGTGATCGTGTTCATGCGATTCGTACCGTATTTCCGACTATCCCTTCCTTTCCTTGCGCTCTTCCACGGCACCCACCTACACATTCCCATCATGCCTTTGTACGAAGTGAATTTCATGTTTTTGGTGTTGTTTTCTCTTCTTTCTTCTCTCTTTATACGCGTTACTCGCAGTAGTAGTACGTTTGACTGTTTGCCGAACCGTTGCTCCAATCATCGTGACACCACGATGACACAGGATGGGGTGACCGGTGTCCAGTCACCACAAATGAGACCGATCAGTCTGAACCTCTCGTACCCATCGGAAGGGCCGGACGCGTCGGCCTATACGAAGAGTGGTGGTGGAGATCGCCGTGCCAGCACGGGCGAGTTTGCGGTGAAGCAGAGCTGCGACCATGCTGCCGTTGGCGCGAAACTGATCACCACGCCGCTGGGACGCAGCGCCAGCAGTGGCAAGCTGTTCTACATCCGCGAACGGCACGAAGGTGAAGATCTGCTCGCCAATTTGCTCCGCTTGCGCAAGCTTATGATGGTGGGTGCGATGGCGAACGATTCGGTTTCCAACTGAGAGGACATTTCGTTTGATAAGGTTTGGATCACAAGTCTCCCTGTGCAGTGAAGTGGCTTTTTGTTTTTTGGTTTCTCCGAGATATGGGGAGTGTCGGGTATGGTCGAACGATCGAGTGATCTGTAAAGTCGCAGCATCATTTGCCTTCATTCCATTGAACCCGACACGATTGTATATAAATCATCACGTCCGTCTATTCTGAGACACGCTTACTGAAGAATACTCACAAAATTCACACTGAAACTTATTAGAAAGATACGAATGATCGCACAGCAAACAAAGCAAAGGGGGGTTTATGTATGCACAATTTCCTGTTCATTTCGATTTTCAAGAGAGGGCTGAAAAATTGTAACACAAATTTTCCCAAGGTGGTACTAGCGTGAGTGTGAATAGATCCAGTTCCGGGAGATGCTACGGGCAATAAGCTAGAAGGAACGAAAAAGGGAATACTTTTGCTAGAGTGATAATATGCTTGTAAGCAGACAAGCACGTGATACGAGTGAGACCGGAGAGTTGTGGAAATGAGCAGAAGTTAGTTGTGTAGGATCGTTTATTCGAATAGCGAATGGAAACCTGGTAACTGGATCAACTGATAGCAGCGACATCGCTGGGAGGAAGAAGGGTTACGTGGGGCAACAAACTGTAAGGACACGGCACCGATCACGGGATAACAAAACTATTAATTTAATCTTCATATTTACATACGGAAACTAAAAGACTGAACGTGTCCACAAAGTAAATTAAATCTGAAACAAAACAAAAACAAACAGATGGCCGTCGGAGACAGTATGGCGGAGGTTCTTCAATGAGGCAGGATAAATTGACTACGATTTCGATATTATGTGTATGCGGTACCTTCTAACAAGAAGCACAATAACTTTCATTTGTACAAGAATGATGGTGACGAGGATCACGAAAGAGAGAAACACGCGTATCAGAGGAGCGGAGTGAAAACGGGGAACTTAATAAAAGTTTTCAAATGCGGTGCAGGTAATGTAGCATACCGCACCAGAGTGGACCTAGTGAAAAGCTTCGTTTAGTGGCTTCGTTAATTTATGTACGGTTTAGTTTCCCACTCCTTAACAAATCATTTGCACTTACATCGCCGAACGTGCGTAAAAAAGATACAAATGCTTGAAAAGGGTATGAGTCGTTTTTCGTTAAAGTTGTTAAGCTGTAGTGGTAGTTAGTGTTTCCTTCGCACATTTTGCACTTGGTTTGGAAGTGCCGTGTCGTCTGCTGTCGTTAGATTTTAAGGTACAAAACAGTGATTGTAGAATAACCAATTTATCTTCCAAGAAGGATGAAAAAATGCTGGAAAAGTAAAGATCAAAGACAAGAGGTGAGAAGGGGACGTTAGACGAAGCGTTAAAGAGACACGCAGCACTTTGCCAACGATCGCCATAGCACGGGCATATGCTTAATCGATAACGACTTCTCTTAATCGGCGTTTGCAGTTGATGAGCGATAGTAGTTTTCGTAAAGAAGACCTGATCCTACATAGAATGTTAGTTAACAGTGTATACTCCCCTATTCTATTCGATAAGAACTCTTGCCGCTACTTTACCTTAGAGTGTAACAACACTGTGCTTTACTGGAACCCGTATCCAACGACTCAAAGAATCCTATGGTCCTAGCAGAGCGGGGCATTACGCAAATGATGAGATGGCAAGATCCCATGTTTTAGTATCTCTGTGTTTTTGGCTATTGTAAGTAGTTAGTAGATATACTTCGAGACAGCTAGTCTGCGAGAAGGTTGTGTACATATATTGTAGGGTACAATTCCGCCATACGGGAAAGTGCGCACTATCTTATCGTACATTATTCGTCACTTCGGCTCTTGTACACATGAGTAGTACTAGTTTTGTGTAGTGCGTAGACTGTAGTACATCGCTAACCCACTTTTCATCTAAGCAGATCTACACGATCGCAAATAAACTGAATAAGAATCAAAGATAAGATTGGCTAACTGAATTTGCTGGGAATAGAGGAAGTATGTAATACAGAACATGTGATGACATTCTTATGAAAATGGTGAACTGTAGATGCGGTTGGTAAGTATTACAGAGAAAGAAGTCTGTCCAGGGAAAAAAGACTTAAGTCATCATTATCGAGCGACCGTTACTCGTTACATGCTCCTTATCCGTATTAACTGTCTTCAAAGTTTGTATGTTCTAGATAGTCGAGAGCCAGCTTAATTCGTTATACGATAAACCAGAGCTTTCTTCTTCTTCATGAGTGGCACAACAACCTCTGTACGGCCAAGGCCTAACCAGAGCACGCACCAATGTGCATTGGCTCTTTCTGTGACTCATTGTGCCGATCCATATCAAGATTGTTCATCCTGCATACGGGGTGCTGTGACTTAGTATAATCAATAGCAGTATAGCCAATCCTGCGTATGGGGGGGGGGCGACGGCTGTCCGAATGAGATTCGATGCAACGTCGGGTCTGATCGTATGAATCCGGCCTAAGCCGCAACCCATTAGACCACCGAGCCGCTCCCCACCGATAAACCAGAGCCGGGAGATTTAAATTCACCACACATTAGTGAGGCCGTTGTACAGCCAGTACAGTTCGTCGTTGTATCGTTGTCACCAGCTCATCCATTGTCACTCCTCACGTATGGGGCCAGCGATCCTTTTGTGCATCTTCTTCTCGATCGCAGCTTAGAAGTTTTCGTCTGAGTTGGATAGAGTCCATGACTCAAAGGCATACGTGAGTACTGGAACTATACCGGTAGTCCCAGCTTCGTCCGTCGCGACAGGATTAATTAAGCGAAATGCTTCCTCAGGCTGTAGAATGACCGGCCGGCCGCCAGCATTTTTTGCGCAACTCGACTTCTGTACCGTTGTCACTGCTGTCTTTTGACCTATCTGCTAGTCACCGTTACGATTCTCTCGACTAGGATTCTCATGCTGATCAGAACAATAGCGTAAACGACTATAATCGGCACTAGGGTCACTGGTGTTACTGCCATCGAAATGGTCTTTAAGTACATAAGAATGATTAAAAATTGTTTAGCTTTTCTGAGTTTGAAGCAATAGTTTGATAAACTTCATGCTGTACCTATACTTACATTTTACTCAGATCTCATTTGTTCCTATCCGCCAGATTCCCATACCTTGATGTTCATCAACCGATGGAATACTTTTCGAGTGTGCTTGAGTATTGGACATCGAGTAAAATTTTGGTCACCAAGCATGGTCTTCGACATTTATTATGAATATTTTTCGTGACTATGTACATATTTACGAATATGTAACTTATTCGTTTGTAGACGCGACAAAATCCAAACTTTGCTTTCATAACATCGGTTGAGAAGCACTGACTATTTTTGACAGCAGTTGCCCGTGAGCGTTTGACAGCACGCACCATTTGACAGCTGCTTCTGGAGAAGGGAAGAAGTTTGTTGATCAATTTGCAACACCCATCCCTTGCGTGTGTGCTATCGTGAGCCTAAAAAAATCCAATAACCTTACAACGTTACCAAACTCTGCCAGCTTGCGCATCGTTCTATTGTTCCTCACGTGAGAACTTCGACTACAACACATATCCAGAGTATCCAGCAACACAGGAAGAGGGACCGTGTATAGCTGCAAAAATTCGCGCCCAGTGTATGGTGTGCGTTACAGGGGCAGCTGGGAACGGACGAGGCAGCAGCAGTGGGCTAATGTTTTCTGCTTCGCGCTGAAAACAAAACAACCCTAGCAACAGCAACGAAACGGCACCCGCTCCGCACACGGCCCCACTGTTTGGCCAGAATCACTCAAAACCATGGACAATTGCCACAACTATGCTACAACATGTACGTAGTGTGTCTGCTGCGTAGGCTTCGATGTGGTTTATTTACTATACAATTTCCATTTTTTTGTTTCAGCGAAAAAGAAACGAATCCCGATCTCGGACGATATACACATCATAATTAAGAAGTTCCGCGATAAGGATAAGCATGACGAGAAGCCTTGTGAGTATTTTGCACGGGGAAAGGGGTTCTTACATTTTTTTTAGGGATGCTGACTCCGTTCTATTGTTTCGTTGCCTCCCTTTTCCGCAGCAACGTCTGGTGATCATGACTACGACGATGATCATAGTATGGACTCGGAGGAGCTGCGACGCGTCCGACACCAGGAACCGTCTTCCTCCTCCTCGCTGGTAGGCATCACGTCGAACAGCAACAGTAACAGTACAACCTGCCCCAGCGGCAATGCGCTACAGGCGCTCGGGCTAGCCAGTAACCACACGGTGCAGGTGCAGCTACAACCCCAGCAACACATTATCTCACTGGGCCAGTCCCACGCCGGCCTGGTGGCGAGCAGCAGCAATGCCAACCTAGCATGCCAAAGCAGTCAGTCGGAGGACATCAAACTCATCCTGCGGAAGCTGTCCAACATCGAAGAGCTGCTGAAGGTGGTTGCCGAACAGAGTCTGAATCGTCTGACGACGATAAAACAAGAGACGGGAGCAACGCTGACGACTGCTGCTCCCGGTCCCCAGCTAACAACGGTTGACTCAAATCAAGTAATACAGCAACATCATCAGCAACAGCAGCACCATCAGCAGCAACAGCAGCAACAGCAGCAACAGCAGCACCAGCAGCACCAACAGCACCAGCAACAGACAGTACCACAGGGGGTGGAAATAGAGTCGTGCTTCAAGTTCCCGCTCCGATCGCTCAAGGAGCTGATCGAGCTGAACAAGAGCATCTGCGGCGACGAAACGCTGTACAACAAGCTGTTTGAACATCTTACCAAAATAAGACTGGACTGTGACCAAAACATTGTCATCAACGCGTTAACGTCGATCGTCAGTGATGAGGTGCTGGATGCGGTTACGTGGGACACGGGCAAAAAGTTTAAGCTCTCCTCGGTCGTGCTGTTTAGCGATTCGCTGTACGGTGAGCACAAAATATCGATCTCGGATCGCGGGGAACCGGACACACATTTGGCGAAGTGCCGCGTGACATACCCTACTAAACATTTTTCTCTCCTCCTCCTTTCCCACAGTTGCTTGGTTTAAGGACAAAATGAAGTACGACGAGTATGTGACCGAGATGAAGGATGCCATCGAACGATCGCACAAGCGGCACGCGAAGGTAAAAACGAAACGAAACCAGCAGTCCAACAGTCACCAATCGTTGCAGCAGCAGCAAACACTGCAACCGATCATGCACTCGCCTTTGGGGACTAGCACTAGTGCCAGCTCGACTGTCGTTTCTGCAGCATCAACCGGAGCTGCACCGCCCGGAACCGTAAGCTCTATCAGTTGCGACAATAGTGCATTAATTCTCAAGGTAGATTCTCTCGAATAGTAGTGGACAGCGCAAGGAGTTTGAACGGAATAAGATTTTGTTTGAAACATCCCCTTTATCACCCACCACCCTTTGCGGCCATCGCGGCACTCCTCAGCATCCGTGTGTTTGTTTGAAGTAGTCGGTTTGCGGAACAGAAACCAGCCAACAACCGACGGGGAGCGATGGCTGTTAATTAATTATTCGTTTTAGTATGTACGCACGACACTAGTGAAACGAAGCTCAGTTTCAGCAAAGAACGTGCCGAGGGTGTGTGTGTTTTGGTTGCAATATAGTACACCACTATTTGAAATGTGAAGAGAACTACGCGTAGAAGAGTGTTGAAAACAGGCGTGTGCCACCAATGGTTGCCCTAAACGAAGCATATCCGACAAGGCGCCACATTAGTCATAGATTTGTTTTGTTTTTCTTTTAATTATACGTACTGTTAGAAAATTCTTTTCACCACATGTCCCAGGCAGCCCGTCGCCGGCACACATAACGCAGGCAAGCATATGGCAGAGGACAAAAAGGTTTGTTTTATCGATACTCACATTTGGCATGAAGGCAAAAGCGAAATAAAGCGCTGCAACACTTTCTCGGCATATTGGAGGAAAAAACGGGCGGTACGGAAACTAGGATTAAACGTTTAGAAATATACAATACACTACCTATAAAGCAAAATCTTACCAATAAAACAAAACAACAAACCCCCATTTGTGTCAGGAAGCGTGAAGCAATGGTAATTTTTCATTTACTTGTACAGTTGAATAGAGGCAAAAGAAGTTCATAGAAAGCCGAAGCCTCTATAAACCTACCAACAACAACAACATTGTGCAGTTGAAATCGTAGTGACCGTTGATGTGTGTCACTGGCAATTGAAACGCTGTATAGAGGGGTGAGCGACGACTTCTGGCAAGAATATAATGAAGCTAAGCTTTGAGGCACGGTTTTGTAGATTTCCGGTGGATAGCTGGGCGTTTGTGTTGAACATCATTCCACTATCATCCGACACCAGGTTGGCCAGGCTGTGTGCGCATTCGTTGCCATCCGAACCGGCAGATATGAGAACGTTCCTACATGCGTGCTGCATACTACTTTTGGTAAGATTACAATGCATGGACTGTAGCGCTGATAGAATATCTAAACCTCATTTTCATTTTGCCATTTTTACAGTTGAATTATATACCTTCGTTTGTTTGCTTATTGGCAACTGGAACCGACAAGGGTCGATACTTGCACTACACTCTCATACTTTGGCAGACTCACTGTCTGCTGGCGCAGGCATACATATGGCATCAAGTAACGAATGTAAGTCTTATACCACCTTTACAACTTGTTTCACGCAAGGAACGTGCTTTCATTTACATTGTTCATCACAGTACCAACGCGTATCCGAGCTCCTGCTTCTGATTCCGCTCTGTACTATTTTACTGTTGGTGGACGCGTGTTACGCTGTAGCATTTAACGGTGGCCCCCGAACGGTTGCCAGAAGTTTGTTTCGCACAATCCTCGTTGTTCATCAAGCGGTCGTGTGGGCCATGCAGCTGCTTAGCTTAACGTGTGCGGTCCATAGGGAGTATGCTGATTGTACTTTTATTTCATAATAACAACATCTACTTAAAAAATAATTATACGTTATCCAGCTATGGAATATGGCATTCACAACGTATCTCAGGCTGTTAGGGCGTAATTCATGATTTACAATAACTCTTTCTCCGATAATTCTTTGCTTTCTTCGACGGAACAATGTCTGCTTAGTAGCTGACGCTTGTCGTTGCGCACCTTACGGATGGCTTGACGCATGGCAGTTAGAAAGTTGAGCACGCCTTCCGTTTCCTTCTTCACGAACAGGGCGTGTGCAAGGAAGGGGATTTTGCGCAACGTACGTCCACTTAGCCCAACCGACAGCTGTACGATCTGCAGCATAATGTCCAGCATGGTGGAGCTTGCTCGTGCCGGCTCGATTGCCTCCTCGTAGCACGGTATACTGTCCAAGTAGGCCGTTTGCGACAGCCGCCGGTTGGACGGTTGTTCCTCTTTCTCGATAATGCCGATGGCTTGCAGATTGCAAAGGGCGGTACGATAAATTTCGTAGATGGCCGGTTCGGTCGGATGCCCGATGTACTGCACAAAATCGGCCCTATCCAGGAATGCCGTGTCGATGCTGTCCGTTAGATTGGAAGTGGCCAGAATGAAAACGTTCGGAAAGCGACGAAGCCGATCCAGCTGCGTTAAGACGGCATTCACCACACGTATACTGTCACTCGGTTCATTCGCTAAAAAGTGGAATCAAATTGAAGTTGGGGACGAAACAGGAGGGTCTGTGCTATTACTCTTACAAGAGATCCGGTTCCTAGCGTAAGCGATCGATTCAATCTCGTCCACCAGCACACACACCAGAGCTAGATCGTCCTCCAGTAAGGCAACGATCTCGCTGAACACCTTCTGCACCAGCTTGCCACTCTCTGAGAACCAGCGCGAAAACAGGCTATGACTGTTGATTTCCACCAGATGAGCATGTCGATACTGCTCGTTCAAACGTATCGACAGTTTCTGGGCTATGGCTTTGCAAAGGCTCGTCTTGCCGGTTCCTGGAGGACCATGAAACAGTGCCAATCGGTTGCAGGTGATCAGGTTCTTGTCCACACCCTTGCGTGCGAACAGCATCGACGACTCGGCAAAGGCCAGCATACTATCCTTGATCCCTTCCTCGTAGATCAGGCTCTCCCACAGACCATGCAGTTCGCGAGCCGGAAGCAGCACGTGGTGAGAAATTTCCATCTCCTCCGCACAGTGGGTGATGGTTTCCGTTACACCGTCCGAATCGTGTAGCACGTAAAAGTTAAACTGAAGCGCTGAACGCACCGTATATTGAGCGACGGCGGTACACACCGCCACCTGCAGTACGCACGGCACCGGTATGGTAAAAATGGTCCCCATGCGAATCGTTTCCTGCGACTCGATAATGTCGTGCACGTGCTGGTACACTTCGCAACTTTGCTGCGACTTGTCAAACCTAAAGCAGAGTAAAGAGAAGGTAAATGTAAAAGGCATGCCATGTGGATTTGGGGTTTTGGAATCGTGTAACGCACCCGCGGGTACAAGCCACCTCTATTCTGATTGATGATGAAGGTACGTCGGTCATGCTGAACGGCTTTCTTTAATTAACACTTGACACACTACTTTTGCGAACTGCTTTCGACACTACAAAAACCGAATGATCCCTTCAACGATAGAACCACTTTCGGAAGCATTAGCACAATCACACAAATCCTGTCGATGCTTTGATGAGCGACCGTTTCATTGCAACGGCCATATTGAAACATTTTGACACAACAGCGTAAATTTATGACACAGTTTTCAGTACTTGACCCCATCTACAGGGTGATTAAGCTACGTGCGATGTTTTCTCTCCAACGGCTAGAATGTGCGGATGTTGATTAGCTAAATTTGTATTCGTTTATTTCGGAAATGTAACAAATAAAAATGAAGCATATGTTCCTTTTGCACACATTAAGCATTTTTTTATTGTAGCCCGTACTTTAAATTATTGCTTAAAGTACTATGGTAATTGTTGTTCGAGCGGTGCTGATTTTTTCACACTTCAAATAAGCGGTTGTACGACAAACCATGGAAATGGATTGTTAGAAGGTTGTCTATCTCCCACAAGTTTTAAAAAATAATTTAGTTTTTCCATTCTGTGATACTGTAATAATCACTACTCTACCAGTAGTGATATTACAAACCAACTTAACTTGCCTAAAGGTGTATGAAAATCATTCTTTGGATTTCTGCTCATTCATTTTCCATTTGGCTTACAGGGTTTCGAGTCATATAACGGATCATTTCAATCAATCGATGGAATGTTTCAACCGGTTAATGGAACATTGCAATCGTCGTGTGGAAGTTTGTAATCATATAGTGGAATCGTGCAATCAATTAGGGAAACATTGCAAATTTACGGTGAAATTTTGATACCAGCTTGTGGAACCGATGTGTAAACAACCCTAATTCAAATGCAATTGCCCTATTGATTTGGTACATTCCCCTAACCGATTGAACTGTTCCATCATATGATTGGAAACTCTGTATCACCATTTTTAGCCATTTCTGTGTTTTCACTTTGATGCAATACTTTCAAGCAAGGCACGGGCAAGGATTCTTCCTAGAAGAAAATACAGCCTTTCGTTAAGTGCCCCGCCTGAATCGCATGTTACCACAGCATCAGCGATCTACGGTAATCACTTTCTGCCCTTGGTTGGAATTCTCTACGAAAAGAGCCCTTGTTACGCAAGATATACATACGCAGTCATGCGATCGGATGAGAAACAATTCACGGAGAAAGCTGAGCTACGGCGCAGATCACCGCTAGAGTACCTCACTGACCAACGGTTATTGCGCATAGATAAATAGAAAGAAAAAAAGCTATCATTAACTGTGTTGCTCACCTTTAGGACGAAAGTTCAGAAAAATGTCTTCCAATGAAGTTTCATTAATAGAAAAGTTTAAGATTTTTTCCTCATGCTCTGCTTTCAGGGCGATGATCTGGTCGAACAGCTCGGACAGTTTGAGAGAAAGGCTTACGACAAATTTTAACAAACCCTGTAAAAAGATAAATACAAAAACGTTAGTTATCAATCTCGCAAAAAAAAGTTTGCGTTAGTTTGCGATGCCCGTCGCATCCCACCAATCTCAAATACCTTATGTTCTTCCTGCAGCGATGCGTTAAACCTCGTTTGAACCTCAACGATCAACTGCTTGCAAACATTTTCTTCACGCACATTGTCAGGCTTCAAGAACGAGGTATTTAACTTGATCCATAAGTTGTATCCTTGTCCGTGCCGTTTCTTTAGATCCGGGATGGTTCCTACGCACCGTAACCGTCCGCCAACCATGATCGACAACCGATTGCACAGTTCTTCACATTCGTCCATGCTGTGTGAGGTGAGTAGTATAGTTTGATTTTTTCGCTGTATCGTTTTGATCGTTTTCCAAAGGAAGTGGCGAGATTTGGGATCGACACCGGTGGTCGGTTCATCCAGCAGGACCACCGATGGACCACCGAGCAATGCCAGTATCGTGTTCACCTTACGCTTCGTACCCCCCGAACAATCGCGCAGCGCGTGATCCCGGTACTCCAGTATGTCCAACTTCAGCAGCCATTCCGTTATATGATCTTGCCGGTTCGTCAGTCCCATGATCTGAGCAAAGTAGTCGATCACTTCATACACGGTCATGAAATCGAGCAGCACATCAAACTGCGGGCAGTAACCATACTGCCGACGGTACTCGAGCGCGTTCGCACGCTGTACTTCACAATGCTGTAGAAAAATGTTTCCCCCGGTCAAGGGTAGATTGCGCGATAGCATTTGAAAGATGGTCGTCTTGCCAGCACCATTCATTCCCAGCAGTCCAAAGCATTCGCCCTTTTTCACAGCAAAGCTGACCGATTTCACTGCCTCATAGTTGGTGTAGGTTTTCTTCAGCTCCTTCACTACGATTGCGTACTCGTTGTTCATTTCTGCAGCAGTCCCCGAATCGACCAAGCTTCTTACCAACTCCGACTCTTGCTCCACGTCCTGCGCGATCCTCACGGGACTGTCCGTTTCATCGTATCCGTTGTTTGACGAGCGCCGATGCTCCTCTCTTGATATCGTACGGCTCACTTGCCGATATACCTTGCGAATGGATTGTCCCGCTGTTTCACGAATCATTATTACCTTTTCCCGTTTGTAAATGTTTTCCACCAATTCGTTTAGGATCAACACGAAAAGTGCCAACACAAACGGTGCTGTGATATAGAGAACCGTGGGATGGATGCGCGTGTTGACAAACTTGTCGGTGTGGCCCCTGTTTTGCTCCATGGACAGATGTTCGTATATAATTAGCTTCTGATTTTCGTACACCACGCGCAGCGAGTGTTTAAGGGCAAATTCGGGCACGATATGCAACAGCACGATCCAAGACCAATTTGCTTTCATATCATCGAATCCATTAGACAGCAGAAAGACCCCGCCAACTGTTTAGGGACGGAAAGTATATGTAGTTTGAGTAACATTCTTCTCCTTGTCGTAACTACAGCTATCATCTACAGAAAGTTTTTTTTCATCCAATGCAATCATCTTACCTCCAATAATCATAAGATAGCTCATGATTGTTATAGCGGTGTTCGCGCTCGCCACACATTGACTGATGATATAGACCACTGGCAGAGCGATCACGCCATACAATAGCAGTGTACAAAATATGTGGCTCGTGGACGATTCGTTGAACGCATTCGAACGGTCCATAAAAACTACCAGTACGAGAACTAGCAAGCACTCCATCAGATGCACGGTCAGATCGAACGCGTACGTACTAACCCAATAGACGTATCGGTTAATGTTTTGCAGTTGCCGAAAGCCGCTCAGATGCTCCTGCAGAGGCACTTGCAGATACATTAGCATGTAGAAGTAGAATGCTGTGAAAGTAAATGTGCGATACATAGATAGATTGCTAAACAATTCAGTAGCAAGTTGCGTGAGTTTCAAAAAGAAAAACCGCATATTTTACCTATTGGGATTAGCTCCGTAAAATAGAAAGGTGTCTGAATGTCGATTAGCTGCTTGCGCGTTGAGGGAATGTTTTCCGCATGCACCGTCGCGTCCATAATTCCTGCATAGTAGCGCAGCAACACTGTAGAAGCCACCGATTCCCCAATGCCAGTGCTGTGTACGAGATTGTTGTTGTACTTTACGGTCACCTCAACGCGGCCATTCGTAACATTACATTGTATGCCAACCACCAGCCGATCACGATACGCAACATAGTCTTTGTCAATCAAGTCCTGCAACACGTCCTGCAGTGCAACATTTTCCAGCAGCCTCATTCGTACACCGTTCACGGTAGACTTTTCGAAATCCGATTTTATAATTTCTATGTTCCGAAACACTTTGTTGCCATCACTATCAGGAGCACGGTTCACTACTAGAATTCCAAATGCCTGGGCAATGAGGTTTGCATCCAGCGCCACCGCTGGCAGAGCTTTTGCTGCATCGGTGGTGCCAGCCGTGAGTGCGAAGCAAAGCATCGTCACTAGCAGTGGCAGCACAAACAACCAACCGTACACGTGCTTGTCGTATTTCATGTGGATCCACTTTTTGCGCCATATTCCAAAGAAAATATTCCTTGCCTCTTGGAATGTTACTTTGGATCCCATTTCTGCTGCGATTGAAGGCAGTGCCTGATCCACGTGATCCTGTGGACTGTCGATGTAATCGACACTTTCAGGATGATGTTGGAGCGCTTTTCGGCGATTACTCGAACTACAAAGGTGCGGTCAAGAAGGGATGCAAATAGAATCTTTAGAATGTGCGTTGATCGTCGATTTCGCTTGCCAGTAACAAAAATATGTCGGAATCTCCCATAGCGCGTTTGAACGTATGTTTAGGGAGCATCTATTTGAAGATGCAGTAGTACTTACTTGAGAAACACTTCTTCCAGCGTTGCATTGGTCATACCAATTGTTTCGATACCTAGCTCCTGTTTTTTCGCCTCCAGTTCCTTAAGCATCGCTGCATAACGCCCCATTTCCTCGTACGGTAGCGTAGCGGCAAATATTTCTTTTACAGAGTTTCTTAAGGTCGCCTTCGCCACGTGCTCACGTATCAGAGCCCACGTCGTCTGCTCGTCGAACCCCTTGCTTTTCAGTAGCTTCAGTGTGTAACCTTTGCCGTACTCCTGCTTTAGGTAGAGAGGTGATCCAAACGCAACCAGTTCGCCTTCCTCCATGATCGCTACCCAGTCGCCCAACACGTCCGCTTCCTCCATAAAGTGTGTTGTTAGCAGGATCGTATGATTTTGACGCAATTTCAGCAAAATATTCCAGATGTCACGACGCGATTCCGGATCCAGCCCCGAAGTCGGTTCGTCCAGGATCAGCAGTTTCGTGTCTCCGACGATAGCGATCGCTAGGCTGAGCCGGCGTTTCATACCACCGGACAACATGTGGACGAGCGCGTCACTCTTCTCGTACAAGTTTACATTGCCCAGTACGCGATGCGCTTCCGCGACAGCTTCCTCGTTACTTAAGCCCCTCAAACACCCAAAGAACACTAAATGTTCCAGGCAGCTAAGGTACGTAAAAAACACATTATGCTGGGGACAGAAACCAATTTTCTGCCGATACCGGTTAGCATCATGCTCTCCATCCACAACGATCGTGCCTGAAGTGCGTGGTAAAATTCCGGTGATGATATTCATCGTAGTCGTCTTGCCTGCCCCATTGTGCCCGAGCAGCACTGTAATGCTGTGGCGGTAGATTGAAAGACAAAAGTCTTTCACCACCACCTTTGCACCACTTTTGCTGCTTCTGAACACTTTGTTCAAGTTGGATATGCGCACGACTGGATTTGCGTCGTTGCCGAGTGATGCACAAGCTTCCGGCCCTTGGTCGATAGGTTCCAGATTGATTACCGTTGGATGGTCCAGCTCGTTGGTACCGTTTAAATTTTGTGCTAAATCATGCTGACTCTCGGCCGTGATTTTGTTCCTATTTCTAGACCCATTCCGTACGCCACCGGTTGATTCCTTTCGCAACCATGACGGCACGAAGAATGTCTTCGATTTCGGCGTACCGTACCGTCCGGGGAACACGTTCGAAACGTAAAACCACAGAAACAGCCAAACCGCTGTACCCAACAGTTGTGCGAAGTATACGTACAGTAGACACACATGTTTCAGTCCGGGATAGCCAACGGTTGTTAGGCTGCCAAAGCCAAACTGGTGCCCGGATGATTGAAAAGTATCGAATATGCTTCCACCATAATATAGGCCGTTTGCTGGGAAAATGCACAGCACCCACATTAACCCCTTGTGAAAGCGAGATAGTAAGAGAGGACCAAAAACGACCACCGGTACAATTGCCGTTGCAATGGCAGACGTTTCGAGGGTGGTGCTAAGAAAGAAAACGAAACAAATAAGGTTAGCCACAAACAACGTTCCCAGCACGTACAGATAAACCAGCTGTGCAGGGTTTGTATCCCAAGTACCATAGCCGGTGGCTATAGAGAGGCTTACAAACAGCACAGCGCTGAGCTGAACAAAATTGATCAAAAATAGTGCAACCTCCTTCCAGTAGCTTTGCTGGGTGGCTATTTTTAAAAGTTCGTTCATCCCACTAGCACGATCCTCGACCATCGGTAGCAGCAGAATGTACGTGATCGCTAGTATCATCGTCACGTCCAGGGTGAAAATAACGAGCAAGGTTTTAGTCGGTCCTTGTGGTGCTCTATCATCGTCCACGGGAATGTGCCCGAAAGCCAATGCCAGCGTTTGCAAGTGCTCATCTCCGTGGCTTCCCTGTTGTTCGATCACCATCGCCATAAATGACTGCTCGATCGCATTCTGGAGCGCGAGAAAGCCACTCTCAATGTACTCGTTATCACGCTTCTGATAAGCGGACAGTACGTCGCGTGAGTAAATCTCATAAGTACGAAAGTTATTGTTTTTTGTCCGTATGACGTAGTTTAATCGACCGTTAATAGAAACGTTCTGAAAGCTCACGCCGAAGCCAATGTACGGGTCTCCGAGTAAGGTAAACTCCATCTCGGTATCGCTAGCGAAAGGCACAACACCTACAAAGAGCAAAACAGGGACAAATTAATACCGTGGTACGATCACCGGTATAGTGGGAAGATAATTTCAAAAGCAGAGCTTTACGTTCATCCACAATGTATAACCGTTGGCGTACGGCTTCCATCAGATTCTCTGTCAGTTCCGTTTGTGGGGTGTAGTAGATTTTGTTTATCAGCTCGCCAGGAAAATAATCGGCTAAATCCTCCTGTGAATTTACGAAAAAAAATGACAAAAAGTTAACATCAGTGTAAGCGAGAATAAGATAGATAGAGAGACAGCATGACGAATGACCCTCGAATGAGCGAGGGAGCTAGTCAACCAAATGTTTGATGCAATTGATTCCATTGGTTACGAAGTGTTCAAAACATTAACATTTCCCTTCGGTCCAGAATATGCTAATGACTCGCGCTTCCGGGCGGGGACGTGATGTGAAGTCTGAAGTTCATTGGATTGGTTTAGTCGTGGCCGACAAAAAGAACCGTATACCGGCCCTGCATGGGCGGCGATTGTACCATCAATAATGCTGAACTATTTTCACAACATTTCAATACTTCGTGTCGGGGCATAGTGTAGCTAGAAACTATTCATACCAGATTAATTTTGTTACTGTATCAAGTACCACAAGTAGTTCAATTCTTCGTCTACAAAAATTCAATATAAAGCTGTATGATTTCCGTAACAACGGGTAACGTGATCTAGATTGGAACGATCCTACCTATTCGGCACTATCCATGTACGGTAGGTGGTTTCTTGCATCAGCAGAAAATCCTCTTGATAGAAACATTTGCTTACTCACCTCAGCAATCAGTTCATTTCCCCAGCTTTGTGTTCCAAGCAAAGGTTTCATACCTTGGGGAACTTGTATTACGATTACCGTAAACAGAACAACAGCCAAACTATTGATAATGTTCCGAATACGATGCCGACGCTTTTCTTTCAGTCCAATGCGAAGGAACAGGCCCAGCAGAGGATTCATGTTTCCGTTTTAAGTTTCGAACACAAGCTTTGTATCGCATTAATGCATTTTGATGCGTCCACTTAAATACTTCACAAAAATAACGCGTGAAGTACAAAGGAATATCACACGTATGGGTAATCTTCAACATTGGCTCCGTTTTAAGCTGACGCCCGGCCACAAGCATCTGTGCGTTGTAGCAAGACTGTCAAATACTCCATAGATCGCCCAATAAACAGTGTTAGTCCGTCAGTTAGGCTCCCTATCGGGAGAGTTTATTAGACGGCAAATGTCAGACTTACTCATTGAAAATATTCATTTCGTTCCTAAGCTTCCGTTTGTTTAGGAGACATATGAGCTACATTTTCAGCGACAGGTAATTGTCCCCGTGAGCTCAAATGATGCCGATGTGTATCTCGAAGTGTATTAACAGTACCGTATTTCGTACCGTATAGGGTTAACAATTTTTGTTATGCTTTTATTAGTCAGTTCACTACAAAAAGTCACATTTAAACACAAAATTACATTCAAGATATGTACATACAATATACTACACTTAATTTTAAACTACCCTAGTAATTCATGAGAACAATTCTTTACAAGCAGTCCCCGAGGTACACGGTTTATGGAAACCGTAGAAAACCCGCTTATCTAGAGATTCCGCGTAAGTCGAATTCAACTAATGTCAGCAAAACTACTGCCAGCAACCTTATAATTTGTAATACAACCTATGTGCTGAAATAATAAACCGCTATACCTGATGTTTTTTTTTTAGAAAATAAAAAAAAATCAAACCAAATGTTGCCCAACCTGTTGAAACCAGTTCAATTAAAGAGATATTTTTCGTATGCTGTTTTTTTTTAATTTTGGATCACTGAGACAGTACTGCTCGCGTTGCTGTGAATAGTTTGGAAATGAGATCGCATTCACTCTGCTGTTTAATACCCAGAAATGATAAGGATTGGACTTACAGGAAGGGCACTTTTTCATTCAAAGAATCTTATCGCCCTTTGTTAGAGTTAGGTACAGAAATAAGCGAGATTAAATATTAAAAATTCATCCTCGCACATTGGAGAGCTAAAAACTACGTCTATTTCTCTCTGGTTACATGTTCCTTGCGCTTGTGCTTGTAGAACACACCGGGATCGTTAAATCGGCGGTCACAGATTGTGCAGTGGTACGGTTTCTCCCCCGTATGTATCAATAAATGCACCTTCAGCGTCGTTTTCCGCTTGAAGCTTTTGGAGCAGTAATTGCAGGAGAAGCTTTTCTCGTCTGTGTGCACCACTTGCATGTGCCGATCGTACGTAGCTTTGTACGTAAAGTCACGCACGCACTCTTTGCAGTGGTATGCCTTCTGGCCACGGTGCATTTTTTCGTGATCTTGAAGCGCGATGCGCTTGTTAAACTTCCGTCCACAGTACGAGCAGTAAAACTGTGGCTGGTGTCCCATATGCGTATTGTAGTTATGCTTGTCCAACTTTGCCTCGGTGGTAAATTTTCGGCTGCACTGCGAACATTCGTAGAGCTTAATGGGCACGCCGGCATGAGCCGTTTCAAGATGGTTCAGCAGCTCGCGATCAAACCTGAACCGAGTTTCGCAAATAGAGCATGTGCTTCCTTGGTCTGACTGATGCTGGACAATGTTGGTGCTCTGATGGAGCTCTCGCTCTGTATCTGATAAGTGCTCCCGTTTAACTTCGTTAGCATCCGGTAAGGGTGAATTGTAATTTGAGCGTATTTCTTCTACATGCTGTTCGTCAGTTTCCACCAGTACGTTCGAAACAGCCAGCTTGTCGTCATCGTCCGATTCGAACAGGTATTGCTCTTCGTGTGTGTCGACCTTTTCTATTTTAATGGAAATCACAGACGGTTGTATTGACCTTTCACTAACAGAGAACGTTTCAGTCTGGTTTTCATCTTGTTGCCTATGAAAGTAAAAGAAACGTGCTGGTAGCGATTGCGTATTGTGAATCGGTTTTCTTGCTTACCGTAGGATGAGCGTTTGAAAAAGTTCATTTATCTTTCGAATTTCACTAACAATGTTTTGAACCATTCGGATGTTGCCTTCGCACTCGCCACATATATTTGTAAAATCTTCCGAAGGATGTATCTGAAAACAAAATAAAAAGGTAAGAAATAACAATCCTTTTTAACACAGCTCAACAGGATTGCTTCTGCCTACCGCTATTCCCAGTATTTCCTGCACTCTGAGACATTCCTTCTCGGAGTTATACACCTCGAAAAAGTTCCTGGTGAAACCATCTGACGTTAAACAAAAGCGACACATGGTTGTGGTAAGTATTTCCGTCATGTTGAAAATATCACCGCTCTCGATGCACGCCGCAGTGATTCGAAAATTGCAACAAATTACAACGAGTACTACCACTGCAAACTAGATTCCCTCCAATCTTGGTTTGTTTATGGTCGTTTTCCATCCACGCCAGTGGTTGTCAACTGGTGGCATCACAATATTGTTATTTCCCCTGCAAAATGTCATCTAGTGCGGTACACGAGTTTTTCAAATGAACCGTTTCAATTTTGGAGATAACTGAGTTATTTATTTTTATACTCCACAGCAACTTATCTTTAACGTTACACATAAACTCTAAAATTCCCAGCCGCGGTACTCCTTCAGTACCGCAGTATTATCCTTGCGCATTCGCCTGACCGCACTGGCTTCGCCTTTCGGCACGAGTCGTTTCTTTAGCTCCTTCTTTTCGCGCAGCTGAATATCTCCCTTAATCCGATCGCTCACTATCGAGGGCGCTATGGTACTGGCCGTGGTGGAATACGAACGTACACTGCGTGCATCGTCCAGCAATTTGCGCACCATCGCCATACGATATTGGCGCGAGTTGACATCGACCTTTGCATCCTCCGGTTCACTCTCTGGCTCATCCGATTCTACATTGTCCCGTGCGTCGCCGTGCGGGAGCTCTAATGGGTCTGCAGGGAAGTAGTCTTCCGCCTCCTCGCGCTCCTTGATAATGGACATATTTTCCGGCTCAATTTCACCGTCCTCGTTGCGTTCAGGCATTTCCAACTCTCCCTGCCCAGACATTGACTGGAGATAACTGAAAATAGCTGCATTGGGTTCCTTCTTTTTGGAACCTCCCGTTTGTGACTGCTTTTCTTCGGACAGTTTTATCTCTTCTTCCAGCTTTCGGCGACATTCTTCAAGCTCTTTTTCGTTCACGAGTGGTGGCCGTTCGTGTTCCTCTTGTTCACCGTCGGACACTGCAGCGCGTTCAGAGTTAGTATCGCCTTCGTCGGTATCTGATTGTTCGTCTTCCGAATCTGCCGACCTGTTGCCTTCATGATACTCCTTTAGCAGATCATCCTCCATCTCCTGGGTGAAGCCATAACCCGAGCAGAGCACTTCCCGATCGAGCTCGTCATCCCGCTCCAGATCGCTAAACCGTGGATAGTCCTCGCTTTCGTATCCAAACTTCTTCCGGAACAGCTCCCGTACACCCTGCACGTCGCGATCGAAATACATCTCGGCGTTCGGGTGTGAGGTGGAAACCATCTGCGGGAAGTCAATTAGCACCGGTCGCTGGTCGTCCGTTATCATGATGTTGAACTCGTTGAAATCGCTGTGTATCACGCCACAATTTCCAAGGCGCACGATAAGATTCATCAAATCGTCGTACAGTGTTTCCACATTGCCCACCTCGGACACGTTCGTCAACGGGTATCCGTTGACAAGCTCCATGATAACGCAGTGCCGGTTAAAATCGACCGGTTTCGGTACGGGAAAGCCACGATCGTACAGTGCTTTCATGTAGGCAAACTCGCGAGTGGCGGAAATGCGCGACAAATAAAGCCAGCTCATGTTGCGTCGCTTGCCGTGGTAGTCACGCTTTTCACGCACATTACGGAAGCAGATACGTCCAAGTCGGTGCAATTTCAGACACAACGACTTGCCTTCCTCGTCCACCACGGTGTAGATGTTGGACTCTTTGCCGACACCGATTTGATTTCCGAATCCAGAGATAGCTCCGCGCAGTGTCAGTGATTTCAGCGCCAAATAATCGTACCCCGAGTTCGTCAATCGGTATCCATCAACTGCAAATACGGAAGAAAACGGAAGCATATTGAATGGCCAGTTACAGAGCCGGGGAAGGAGGATATGTCACTTACATCGTTTGCCTCGCTCATATGAGAGGAGCTTATGTTTGCACAGTTCGCGCAACAGTTTATGTATCCCGCCTGCTTTCACACTAGCGATAGCGGCTACCAGCACTCCCGGCACGAGCTCGTGATTCTTCATACCCATCTCGATCTACGGGAAAAGGTGATGGTAATGGTCAACACAAATACTGCTAATTCAATTTCAAATGCACTTACCGCCGTTAGGATACGAAAATCTTCCTTCGTGAGGTACCGAAGTATAGTTACATCGAGTTTTCCCATGGTTTTTCCGTTTCTCGAAACAATCCGTCCAGCTTTGGGAGAGTTTTGCTTCCTCGTGCTTTTTGTTTCTGTTTACGATTCGTTGTCAAATGCATGACTGCTGAGTGACCGAGGTGGTTACAGTTACAATGGTCCATCGACAGGCCGAGGTTTATATGGTATTTTCTAAAAGAAAACAATCTTTTAGTTTTGCGTGTTTGCGGACCAGGCGCATCATTTGACGGATTTTATAAACAAACAATAGATCATAAAATTTCTTGAGTATTGTGAAACTCTAACAGCCTCCAAAAAATGAAAATCTGGCACTATTTGCTGCCGGCTTGTCAGCGAGCCGTCGTCTGGTGACACTTCTGCAGGCATTGTTTGTGGAAAAGAAGTAAAGGGTAGGAAAAGATGGTGTAACGGGAGGCAGGGCGAGAAAAAATAGTAAACGTCACTACTGTGAGTTGGAAGTTATGGTGGAAGTAAGAAAAAATTGACACAAATTCGTTTGATCTAAAGAAATTTCGCTCGCTGGTTACTGTTTCGCGTTCGCGTTAGCCACTAGCGGGCACCTCTGGGGAAAATGTCACCACCCGGGAATGGAATATTTGTCGTTCGGGGAGAAATGTCCACCCTGACGACGGCAATGCGCCGCGGGTCAAGGTGGAGCTTCAACACGTATCAGGTACGAGGGGGTTCTCACTGCCAAATGGCACCATCTGGAACCGTCGCAGTAGAGGAATGCGGAACGTGAAAAGAATGGGTCGAATGTGTTGTTTTTCTGCAATCTCATTATTTCTCATATCATTTTCATTTTCCAGGATGACGACAAGGATGTGTTGCTGAAGAGTTTTCAAGAGCTGAAAGAGGTGCTCCTGCAAGTGGAAGACCTACGGCTGGTCGAGCCGAACGTATTTCTATCTCCGTTTTTAGATGTGATCCGTTCGGAGGAAACGACCGGCCCAGTCACCAGCCTGGCACTGTCGGCCGTCAACAAGTTCCTGTCGTACGGTCTGATTGACCCCACACATTCCACCCTTGCTGCCACGGTGGAAAACATTGCCGACGCAGTGACGCACGCCCGATTCGTCGGCACGGATCAAACGTCCGATGGGGTAGTGCTGATGAAGATCATACAGGTGCTCCGGACGCTGGTGCTAAGCCCGGAAGGTAGTGCATTGTCGGACGAAAGTATGTGTGACATCATTCTGAGCTGCTTTCGGTTGTGCTTCGAGCCACGGCTCAACGAGCTGGTCCGTCGTACGGCGGAAAATGCGCTGAAAGACATCGTGCTGCTGCTGTTCATGCGGTTGCCCCAGTTTGTGGAAGGAGGCGGAAGTTATAACACACTGAAGACGCTTAAGATGCGTTCCAGCTCGATGGATCAATCGAGCAAGCGACGAAAGTACAGCAAAACCAGCACGAAGGAAGAAGTGAAAGCTACATCCGCACCAGTCGTAGCGCCGGTGGTGCCTAAAATTGTGACAGAAGATCCATCGGCTGGCTCAGGAGAGGAACCGGTCACACCGGTAATGCTGACGGCACCGAATCGACTCAAGGCGCTACCACTGTCAACGACCCCGGCCACACCGGCAGGTGTGATCGTCGATTTGCAGGGTGCGATTTCTCAAACTCCCAAAGCTCCTTCAACGGATGCGGCCGAACGGCAATCGGTAACAGCGACCGAAGATGGTACAACAACGTCCACTACCGAGACGGAACCGGTTACGGCCTCTCTGCAGAGTGCAGACGAGGGTACGACCGCTGTTACTAGCGATCCTTCGTTTGTAAACTCCGTTGGCGTTCGCTTTACGTCACAGCAGACAGAGGAGGACAACCCTGCGGTAGCAAATTCCACGACCATCACGCACGTCCCCTATGGACTACCCTGTATACGGGAGCTGTTCCGGTTCCTGATTTCACTGTGCAATCCCATGGACAAGCAGAACGGCGACGTTATGATCCACATGGGGCTGACGCTGCTCACTGTGACGTTCGAGGTGGGCGCTGACAGCATCGGGCGGTATGATTCACTGCTCGCAATCGTGAAGGACGATCTGTGTCGCAATCTGTTCGCACTGCTTGCCACCGAACGAATATCAATATTTGCGGCCGGTTTGCAGCTGTCCTTTCTGCTGTTTGAGTCGTTACGATCGCAGCTCAAATTTCAGCTCGAACACTACCTCACCCGCGTAGCGGACATGATCATGAACGACAGCCCGCGGATACTGTATGAGGCGCGCGAACTAGCGATGGACAATCTGCTGCAGCTATGGCGCATTCCCGGCTTTGCTGCTGAATTATACATCAACTACGATTGCGACCTCTACTGCTCGAATCTGTTCGAAGACCTCACGAAGCTACTGTCGAAAAATACACTCTCCGCGACACAGGCCATCTACAGCATTCACACACTGTCGTTGGACGCACTGCTGACGATCGTCGAGTCGATCGAGCGCAATTGTGTGCAGGCGAAGAATGGGCAAAAGCCGAAGTACGCACGTCATTCGCGAAACAATTCTTACGCAACTGCAAAGATCGTGCTGGAGACCAACTCAGCGCCACCCGTCCGTGAAGAAGCGATTGGACAGGTGGCGCTCGAGCTGGAGGAAGAGGCCGCCGGCGCTACGGAACCGGCCATTCTTGTGGAGAACATTAGCAAATTTCTACACTCTAGTCAAAGTGATCGTGTCAGTCGGGGAGAGATCGTTAACGAGGTAACCCGTGTGGCCAATGTTGATGGCGTTGGGGGCGCACCGCTGTCCGAAGCGTCACCTCAGAAGCTAACGCACGAGGAGTTGGCTGCAATCAAGCGCAAGAAACGGTTGCTGACGCAGGGGACGGACCTGTTTAATCAACGGCCGGAGAAGGGTATACAATTTCTGCAAGAGAACGGACTGCTGAATTCGGTGCTCGACCCGCAGGAGGTGGCACAGTTTTTGCGCGAAAACTCCGGCCTCGACAAGAAGATGATAGGCGAGTACATTAGCAAGAAGAAGAATGTGGAAAGCCGTATTTTGGAGGTGTACGTGAAGTCGTTCGATTTCGCTGGTTTGACAATTGATCAGGCCCTGCGGCTCTATCTGGAAACGTTCCGTTTGCCCGGCGAAGCACCGTTGATATCGCTTGTGATGGAACACTTTGCTGATCATTGGCATGTAAGTGTGAGCTTTGGGCCCTGAGTTGATTTATATGACTTTTTGATATATTTTTTTCGTTTCCCAGGAGTGCAACAACGAACCGTTCGCCAACACGGACGCCGCATTCCGGCTGGCGTACGCGGTGATCATGCTTAACATGGATCAGCACAATCACAATGCGAAGCGGCTCAACGTGCCGATGACGGTAGATGATTTTTTGCGTAATCTGCGCGGTTTGAACGGAAATTCAGACTTTGATCAGGAAATGCTGACTAAAATTTACCATTCGATAAGGTAATTGAGTGTGCTAGTAAGAAGGAATGCATTTTGGCATTAACGGTCGCACTTTATTCCAATAGAAACGAGGAAATTGTTATGCCTGCAGAGCAGACCGGCTTGGTGCGGGAAAACTATCTCTGGAAGGTGCTGTTGCGCCGTGGTGCCACAAAGGACGGTATTTTCCATCACGTGTTTGGTCCCCAGCACGACCGGGAGCTGTACCGCGTTATTCAAGGCTCGACACTGGCTGCCCTCAGCTTCGTGTTCGATAAATCACTGGACAACGCATCGCTCTACCAGAAAGCGATCGGCGGGTTCATGAAGTCGGCCGCCATTGCTGCCCATTTCCAGCTACACGGTGACTTTGATGCACTCGTGCTGACGCTGTGCAAATTTACGACCCTGCTCACGCCGCCTCCGAACGATGCGAACGAAATTACGGCCAGCGTCATGTTTGGCCAGAACGTGAAGGCGCAGCTCGCAATGCGGACTGTGTTCGGGCTGATACACGAGCATGGCGATTGTATGCGCGAGGGCTGGCGACACACAATGGACGTGTTGTTGCAGCTGTTCAAGCTGAAGCTACTACCGAAGGCGCTCATGGAGGCGGAAGATTTCTGCGAAGCAAGCGGCAAGGTGACGCTACTCCGTGAACCCAACCCACTGCCGAAGACGGAGGCGGGTCTGTTTAGCTCGCTGTACTCTTACCTGGCAAACGATGGCCAGCGTCAACCATCGTACGAGGAGCAGGAGGTTATCAAGCTGTCGCGCAAGTGTATCCGCGAGTGTCAGATTGAGCAAATCGTGAACGAGTCCAAGTTTCTGCAGGTTGAATCGCTCGAAGAGCTGATCGGTTGCCTGCTGGCAATGATCGTACCACCCGAGGCTCACAAATCGACGGCTCCAACGTATGGTGAGTGTACGGTCGTGTTTCTGCTCGAGCTGCTGGTGAAGGTGCTGATACAGAACCGCGATCGGTTGCTGCCGGTATGGGCCCGAGTACAGGACAAGCTGTACACGCTGCTGGTTGGCGCGTCGACAAACGAATACACTTACCTGCTGCAGCGTACGACAGTTGCATTGCTCAAACTGGCCATCTACTTGATGCGGAACGAGGAAATCTGTTCGACCATCCTGCAGAGCTTGCGTATGCTGCTTGCCCTACGGCCGGCCGTCATACTGGCGATTTCGAAGCCCATATCGATCGGAATGTACGAACTGCTGAAAACGAGCGCCCAGAACATTCACACCGAAGCGGACTGGGTTATCGTGTTTACGGTGCTGGAATGTGTCGGAGCAGGCGCCTTGCCACCTGACTACGCGGTCGATCAGGTGGCCGTGAGCGGGGCCAAATCTGAGGGTGCGTTAAGCAGCGAGGAAGACTCTGGGCTGCCCGATCGTGGCTACATTTCAGATTCGGAACTCAGTACATCCACTCTGCCGTTGGTGAGGACGGTGCCGACGGCACCAACCACTCCCCCGTCAGCACCAGTACCTAGCAGCCCTTCGACAGGCGATGCCTGGATAATGGTGAACAAGGATACGATCGATCTGGTGTCGGGCGGTGGCAACATTGCTCAGGCACCGGCGACACCGGTTCGCCACTCGATCCAGTATCACTGCAAGCTGCTCGAACACTCGCCCTTCGCGTTGGTCAAATGTTGGGAAAGCTTGGCGTTTATCGTACGCAACGTTGCCCACATTACGCCCTACAACTTTGAGAGCTGCGTTCGTTGCATCCGCACCTTTGTCGAAGCATCGATGGGCCAAACCCATCATCAGCCGCAGCAGCGTGACTATCAGGCAAGCAAAAAGAAGCCCAGTTCGGGTAAGGATCGTCAGCGCAAGCGAGATGGAGCATCTCACCAGAGTACCGGGTTGTCCTCTTCGTCCTCATCGCTCGCCATGGATAGCAGTGACAGCGAGTCGGAAGAGCTGCCAGAGCGCTATCAGTCGATATCGATTCAGCTGCTCGATCTAATGCACACATTGCACACGCGCACGGCACAGATCTTTCGCTGGTGGGCCGAGGAAGGTGGTGCTGTGCCACAGTGCTCTTCGCTCTGGTCGCAGGGCTGGTGTCCGCTGCTGCAAGGTATAGCGCGACTCGCTACCGACCAGCGACGACAGGTTCGCACCAGTGCTATTACGTGTCTGCAGCGCGCATTGCTCGTTCAGGATCTTCAAACACTGACCGGACTGGAATGGGCGGGATGTTTTAAGCAGGTAAGATGGGCGCAATGTCCCTTCGAATCGTTATGGCTTTAGCTAATCCATTCTTCCCCTCTTCAGGTTCTGTTCCCTCTGCTCCAAGAGCTGCTACAGGAAAAGGCAACCACGCCGGTGGAAGTGTCTTTGCTCGAAGAATCCCGCATTAGAACGGCAACGATCATGTCGAAGGTGTTTCTACACCATTTGACACCGTTAATCGCTTTGCCCAACTTCCAGGAGCTGTGGCTAGAGATCCTGAATTATTTTGAACGATTTATGACGGCTGGGTCCGATATGTTGTACGAAGCGGTGCTGGAAAGCTTGAAGAACATGCTGCTTGTTATGCATTCGGTAGGAATATTCCTGGCATTTTCCTTGGTTCTTGACTCTAATAGCAACGGTCGTTACGCTCTTCTACTTCAGGTGTGTGTGTTTCATAATACCGATGGTGTCACACACTCTATGCTGTGGGATGTCACTTGGCAGCGGATATCCGGATTTCTACCTAACCTGAAGGATGAATTGTTCAAGAACGAAGGTAAGATAGTTTTGTTCCGATTATTTTGTAAAAATGGTCCGATTCCGATACTTTCGTTCAAATGAATGATTTAGACATCGGTTCCTTTGCACCCTAGGTTTACGTTCCTTTTCGAATTTAAACGTAAATTCTCAACTCTCATCAATTTTTTTTATGCCCTACCAATTGTTAATTGACTTATGCTTTGTTCGCTTTGTAGCCGTCCGATCGTCGGTTAGTATTAGCGGTGGAACAGGAGGAAACGCAGCTACCGCGGCGCCAAACACTCTAACATCGCATACGACGGCGCCTACGGTCCCACCTTCACTTGCAGGAGAGCAGCAGCACATCCTGGAAGGTGGCCAGATAAACAACAGCTCCGCCGTTGGAGAAAGTATTAACCCTCGTGTCGTGCTGCATCCAATCCCTGTATCGATCGTTTCAACCGGGTCTACACTATCGTCCTCACCGCCAAATAGCTTTACTCATGTACCGCTACAACAACAGCCGGCGATACCAGTCCTTCCGGCGATGAGTCATCCTGCAGTCGAGGTTCATCGTACTCCGGTACATCGTGTAACGCCTGCCAACAATCTGCTTATGAGCAGTACCGCCACGAGTGATTTTAATGCCCTTCCGATGGTGTTGCCACGTGTCACAACGTTACCACCGCCGATTGCAGAATCTTTACCCACGGGCCCAGTGGATACTTCGAACCTTCTCCTTTCGTCCCCTGGTCGGGATGCCATATTACAGCAGCAGCCGGGGATACCCGCTGCCTCGAACATTATTGAGCTTCCGGGCTTCGCGGCATCATCCCACTCTCCATCACATTTGCCAGCGGAGCAGCGGGTCGATAGCAAAGCAATGAGCGAAACAGGAAGCGAAAACGTTCCACCATCTGTCCCCGATGTAGAGACAGGCAACGTTCCGCTGAGCCATCGACTGGCCGGTTCGCAGTACCCTTCGCTACAACACGTGCCGATCGGTATTGCGCAGAGCTTTGCTCCAATCTTCGTACAGCCAAATCCTGGTCCAGCGGATGCTTCCGACATCTACTCGGACTACATCAACGATCCATACAATTTGACACTGCAAATCGACAACGGAACTGGTAGTGGGGCGAGTAGTGTTCCACCTCCCTCTGCTCCCCAACAGGTATCAGGCAACAGGACCCTGGAGGAACTATCCTCCAGCTCGATGGTGATGGTTTCATCGACCGTGACAACGACAACGACCGCGTCGTCGGCTCAGCTGGCGAACGTTTTTCAATCGGCGCAATATTTTAGCTTCCCGGCCAGCGGGCACATACCGCCCGGCTCGGAAATGCTTTTCGGCGAACCGTAATTGCTATCGGAACGCATGTGTTCTACTACTTGTACCGAACATTCCTAGCGACCGGTTGCGGCCAGAAGTAGCAACTTTTAGAAAAATGTTTACCGCATTCTGCCCACCGTGGAGACGGGATGGATGAGTGAGACACAGGATCGGGTTCTGTTTCCTCCGGGAGTGCAAACGAAAGCGATAAGCGGGAATGCATATTTTAAGTAGTACTATATTACTCTTATCTTGGAGCGGCACTTGTCTCTGCAGTGTCTCTCAGGAATCCCAAAAGGTATTTGATTGGTGTAACTCTGGTAAATCCGGTCCCTTGAAGGCGCGGGATTGGAAGTTCTGTTAAAATTAGCATTTAAAGTCGTGCTGTGTATAACTGGCCGACATCACGCCCCTGAAAACCGGCACTTTCTAGGGAGAAGAGTGTGAAAAGTATCATTGTTGTTCAATTTTAATTCCACTGTTTTTGTGTTTGTTCTAGGTTTTGCTAATTAACTGTTCGTTCCAATTATTTTTACCGCACTATTGCATATTATACACAAACCGAATAAAGGGTGTGCACCATATTATTCGCATCGATTCCCGGAAATGGGGCGTAGAATGTAGGAGTCTTATTTATAGCCAAACTTTTTGGGTGGTCTGTTTTTATCGAACTGTACGACGGCACTCCACACACTTCTTTAACCAGCCGGACAATACGGCACAACATGCAGTGGTGTGCAAACACGCGCAGAACAGAGAATCAGAGGACGGTAATGCACGACCCTAAACGGAGTATGCAACGGACGGTTCAATAGCAAAATGAGATCAAACTTTAATAAATAAATATATTATTAATATTATAGTACAAATGGGCAAGGGCTTTTATTAGTTTCGTTCACGTTTCGGTCGATGCTTCTTTGCGAAATATCACCAACAGCTGTTCCGGACTGTGCCGGCATCCGCTCTTATCGAGCACAATCGTTTTCTGACGCGATTTGGACCCTCGATCCAGACTGATGTCGCTCTTTCGAAGGTCCAGCAGTTTGGAAAGGTATTTGATCAGTTCCGTGTTGGCTTCCCCATCGATTGGAGGAGCAGCTATAAAAACGAGGTGGAGCCTTAGAATCCAAAGCTAAAACGAAAGGCAAAAAATCGATGCGTTCCTCACCTATCTGACAACCGATGCCTTCCTCGCTAACATCGGTGATGCCGCTCGTTTTCGCTCCTGGTTTTGCTAAAATCTTAACGATCGTGTTTCCCGTTTTCGTGTCCACCAGCACGGGACCACTCGGGACTGGTTTGATTTCATCTTTACTCGATTTTGCACCCCTGCCGCCCGCAGCTTTGCCCGATTTCTTTGACATACTGCTAATGGTGGCCGACGACGGGTACACTTCCGTCCGTCTAAGTATTGTTTGGACGAGTCGTGGCACCATCCAAATCCGGGGGGACGTTGCTTATGATTGTTTTGTTTACAGTCAGCTGCTTTTGACGTTTCTTCGGTGGGGGACTTGATCGAAAGTTTTTCACCTGCCGGTGGCATAGGGGTTGTAAACTATTTTCTTCTGGAGGGGAGTGTATGTAAGCCCTGCTTTAACCAGGAATCTATAGGCAATAGAATACCACACCGGTGTGTTCCGGCTTTTCAGAGCACGTAAGTATGCTAACAAAGCGCCAAACACACCAAACCCGACCTTATCAAAGTGAAAGTGGTCAGATGGGCTCACTCTGACATTGATTGGCCGCTCCTCTGTTGATCTGACCTCATTCGTTTTTCAAGACGGTTATCAAGTAGTCACAATAAAGTGCGCAACAAACGGTTTGCAAAAAAACCGATTGATATTCGAGGCTGCGAAAAGAAGGTAAACTATCCAACGAGATGCAGCTAATAGAAGTTACTTAGACGAACTGACTCAAACAAGTGACATTACGGACGAGCCGAGGGTTCGTCCTTTCCGCCGAAGGACAGCAGTTGTTTGAAACAAAGACGCAACCAGCAGTGTACACAACCCTTACATAAGGTGGTAAAGTGAATCTGTGCCAGTTTGTCGATAAATACAAACAAATCGTTTGACCGATCACGGCGACGACGATTGAGCGAATCTTTTAGGCAGTGCGCCCTTATTTGTGTCTCGGCAGCTAGTAGAGAGTGACTTGTACACCCAACTTTCTAGTGGAATGAATCCCGTGTTTCGTCAGCTTTCCGCAGTTCTGTCGAGTGGCAGCTTAAGGAGAGGTACGATAAGATTGGCCAACAATCTGCGACCGCAGCGCACAGTGTTCCAGTCACCACACCGAACGTTTTGCTGCTTTGAGATGAAGCCGAAGGTGTACGTAACACGGAACGATTATGCCCGCATTGGATTGGATCTGTTGAGAGAAGAGTAGGTTTTTGAATGTGTTGCCATTCACAGCTGTTACCAATAATGTTTTCTTTTCCTCAGGTGTGATATTTCACTATGGGACGAAGCTTATCCTGTGCCTAGAGATGAGTTTTTGAAAAACGTTGCAGGCAAGGATGCGATCTACTGTTCGCTGAACGATCGCATCGACAAGGAGCTGCTGGATCAGGCCGGTCCTAATCTGAAAGTTATCTCAACAATCTCTGTAGGGTAGGTTGAGCAAGTCGCGATACACAATAAGTGTGCTAAAATGATTCTTTTCTTTCCTCCGCAGCTACGATCACATAGATGTGAAGGAATGCAAGCAGCGTGGCATACGTATCGGCTACACGCCAGACGTTCTAACGGATGCAACGGCCGAGCTGACGGTAGCATTGCTGCTGGCAACCGCCCGTCGTATGTTAGAAGCCAACAAGCAGGTTCATACGGGTGGTTGGAAATCATGGTCACCGATGTGGATGTGCGGCAAGAGTGTGAAAAACTCCGTGGTGGGAATTTTTGGCTTCGGACGAATCGGTCAAGAAGTGGCGAAGCGTTTGGTACCGTTCAAACCGTCGCGCATTCAGTTCACGAGTCGGACGGACAAGTTTCTCACTGCCGAGGATCTGAACGTTACGCAGGTGCCGTTCGATGAGCTGGTTGAAACGAGCGATTTTCTCATCATTGCCTGCTCGTACAACGTGGAAACGGCCAACCTGTTCAACGATGCCGTGTTTTCGCGCATGAAACAATCGGCAATACTGATCAACACCAGCCGTGGTGGAGTGGTGGAGCAGCACGATCTTATTCATGCGCTGCGGGCAGGTAAAATACAGGCGGCCGGATTGGATGTGACCACGCCGGAACCACTTCCGCTCGATAATCCACTGCTCACGCTACCGAACGTAGTGGTGCTGCCCCACATCGGCAGTGCCGATATCGAGACGCGCATAGAGATGTCACGCATAACAGCCTGCAACATACTGGCCGGACTGAAAGGTATCAAAATGCTGTCGGAAGTTTAGGGGTGCAATAAACCATCAATTTACAAATAAAATACCACTTTTTTGCCACCATTTTCATGTTCGGTTTGTTATTTAGACTTAGGGCGCATGGAAATGCGACAGACATTTAGCTTCCAACGCGCATGGGAGGGGATACCAGTATGACACCGTCGCCGCGCACAAACAGCATTGGTATGGTGCGTTTGGTGGTTTTGTACACCTCCTCGTACGTTTCCTCGTCGATTTCGACCGTCGTTACGGTTTCCTCGGCATCACCCAACACCATGTTGAGATGTTGATCAAAAGCCTATGGGGAGAAAGAATAGAAGGAAAATCACAAATTGATCAAGGATGGTAAGACTTTCAATAGACATACATGCAATCGGCCCCGCAATTCACGTTCGTAGCGCATTTTAACGTAGATTTTTTCATCCAAACTAAGCCGGATAAGGTCCAGGGGTTCCTTCACGGGAATGATGGGCATCTGGAAAAGGGGGACTGTTAAAACCAAGCATCTACAAGGGATGATGAATACTAACCTGTTCCTCTTCAGCCATTTCGATGAAAGAAGCTAGTAGTAGGACAAAATTTGTTTAATATTTCAACCAAGTGCCGCTAGAATGATGTGAATGAACAGTTTTTTCAGTGAGACGCGGTTATCCCCTTCTAGCGCTTTGACGTTTCTACGATAAACAAAACCTGAGCAGTGTGGGGTATACTATCGGTTCAATACTTATTACACGACTGTTTGTTATTTTTTGCGAACCGAACAAACATGATTCATAATATTGTGAAAGCTGTTAAAAACATATTGATCGTTTTATCAGAGCTTTAAATGACAAAAAGAGTGAGGAAATCTGCTGGAAAATAATCAAAACAATTTAAAACTCGTGTAGGTATGTCTGTTCCTACTCCACTTATTCTGAAAATGCGTGTCGCGGCCTTTTTGTGCCAGTTGGTCTAATGTCAATTGACCATGTGCGTTTGACAGGTGGCGTCGATGTAAACATGTGGTTCGTTGTTTAGAAAAGGACAACGTGCCATGGTACTGTGAGCAGCGCAAAACAAGAATTAGCTGAATTTATCGACCTACTTAATTACAATTGACTCAAGAAAGATCGTGTGTTTGGTATTTGGTAAGTATCGATAGCGAGATTTGTACATTAACGGTTAAAATTCAAACACTTCTCGAAGCCGGCAACAAACATTCGTTTGCTGCTGGCTATTACCAAGCCTCAGAATTATATTACTCGAAATATATCAATATTATTTAATACTATCAAATTACTGAAAAGCTGGTGAAAAGTGAATGATTTAAGTTGCTTTTTTCATTCTTCAGACCCTGTACAAGACATTGTTGAGAGTAAAGTACGAAAAAGCCATTGTACTACTCTCCCTAACCTCACTTTCATGGCCCGCTTGTTTACCTGTCTCTTCTCTGCTTTACCTTTTCAGTTTGTTCGCAATGAGTTTCCGCGGTCGTGGTGGCGGTGGTGGTGGTGGTGGTGGCGGCGGCGGCGGTTTCCGAGGAGGTCGTGGCGGTCGTGGTGGTCGTGGAGGTGGCGGAGGCCGTGGTGGTGGCGGTGGCGGGTTCAATCGCAGCTGGCGCGACGAAGGTCCAAAGAATATCGTGCCCCTCGGGTTCTACGACTATCCCTGTCAGGAGGAGTTGATCGCCAAAGTGGAGGTGGAAAATGTGCCCTTCTTCAATGCGCCCATTTACATGGAGGGCGAACGGCAGATCGGCAAGGTGGACGAAATCTTTGGCAATCTGAAGGACTTTTACGTGTCGATCAAGCTGGACGAAAACATGAAACCGGACGGGTTCCAGAAGCACCAGAAGCTGTTCATCGACTCGGCGAAGCTGATGCCGCTGGCACGGTTCCTACCTGGCAATCAGACCCGCAGACCGGGTGGTAGAGTGGGTAAATCCGGTGGTCGCGGCGGCGGTTTTGGTCGTGGTGGAAGGGGAGGAGGTGGTGGTGGCGGCGGCGGCGGTGGCTTTCGTGGTAGAGGAGGCGGTGGCGGTGGCGGAGGCGGAGGCTTCCGTGGCCGAGGAGGCGGTGGTCGTGGTGGTGGCGGCTTCCGTGGTAGAGGAGGTGGTGGTGGTGGCGGTGGCGGTAATCGCTGGTAGTCGCCAATCCCCGTAAGGGTACGGAAGGTTTACACTGTCGTAAGAAATTTGTGTATAAGTGCTTAAAGTTTAAGGTCGCCGAAATATATCCGTTTCTTCCTAATCGTGAAGAAGTATCCCGAAAGCAGTCGGAGCACGTTCATTTATTGATACATCTGTCGAAGTTTTGCGAGATCAGGAACAATCACATCTACAAACTGGGCAGCACTTCTTCTCCTTCAACCACCGGTCGATGCACTGAAGATGGAACTGATGGACACACTGATTTAAGCTTTTGCCCGATTCTTGATCCATTTGCTCGAGACAAATCGGACACACCAAGGATGGTGATTCCTTGTGCCTCATTCCGTCCCCTTCTTTATCACATTCATCGGCCTGCTCCGAACTGATGATGGCGGGCGGCAGAAAGGTGGCCATAAAGCGAATCAGCTCATACTCTCCGTCACAACAAAAGTCATTGCGAAGCTTCAGCTCGTCCTGATACTGGTGCGTGCTGGCGAAGCAATGTCTACCGAGCATGTGCTCCGATAGACCGTTGCCATGCCGGTGCCGTATGAGGCCAGGTGAATTCTCTAACCGGAAGCACACACAAACTGGACAGTGTACGGCGGGATGCGATCCGATGTTGTTCCCCAATGTCGCCGGTGGATGAGTGTCGCGCGTATGTTCGTACAGCGCGTCAACGGTCAGCCGGTCCTGGGCACAGTAGGGACAGGTGTAGATGCGGATCGGGTCATACTGATCGCGGTTCATCTTGCGGGCGTACTTGGCGATCAGCTCGTCGTACGAGATCAGCCGCTGCAACGGGTGCCGCTGCTCCGTACAGGCAGGGCTGGACTTTGGACACACCAGACAGCTGTACGTGCGTCCGTTCAGGAACACTGGAAGCGGGAAAATGCGGGAAGAAATCTGTCGCCACAACAAACCCTGTGCACTTACTTACGACTCATTGCAGTTGATTGCAGACAAGCTGTTGCGGTATCACTGTGGTGAACGATGGAATTGGTCTGAATGATCGCACAAAACGGTCGGCAATGCATTGATCCGTACAGCTGATAACACGCAGGAGTCTGTTTACGCTGATGGAAGAAAGATCGCAGCGAGTACACAAAGGGAGAAGGCGCGTAAACACTAAAACCTTTTGTCGCGTGTAACCGCGCTACAGTGTGTAACGCATGGAACGCACGCAACAGCCGTTGCGTACACTTTAAATCGAGACACGTGTGAGTGTGAGTTTCGTCTTGCGTTCCGGTCACGAATGATGAACGTGGTAACTATGCTGTGGAGCTGTGGTTCACGAGAGACATTTACGATTACGCTGATAAGAAGCGGTGCTATTACAGCATAAAACCAGTTTCCACAAAGAGTAGCAAAGAGTTTAGAAATAATGCTACAATATCAAGAATCCACCAGAGCGCGACAAATGAATCTATTGTAAATTAGTTTGCCGATAGTAATTGATTTGCTGATTTGATTTGATTTGCTGCACTCTAATCATTGTGCCTGAACGGTCTGTTTCCCACCACAGTTCCCCTTCGTCGTGAAGGAGAAATTCACCACAAAAGGGGAAAGTGTTCCTTTCATCTGCATTTCCCCACCCGGAATAGAATTCGTTAGAACTGGATGGAAGTTAAAGCGCTTTACTGATGATAGTTGCGAAAAGAATGTTACTGAGAGAGTCGCCAAGAGAGTGGTTCCTGGTGGTTCCAGGGAACGTCAAGAATTCAATTGATTTTATTCTATCGCTTGAGAGATCTTTTTTCAAATCACTGCCGTGCTCTTTTCTTGATTTGATTGAAGCGCCACCACCACGTGTCGGTATGCTTATTTGCGCTGCTACGCGTTGATACTACACGCAGCAATTATTTCCGCATCGCCGATCCACCGAGATCGATAATGTAAATGGAGACGCTTTATACGCGATTCTTCCCCGCTTCAACCCGCATTTAGACGTGCATTAGGGGACGCGTTATAGTCGCGTTGAATAAATTTTAAACTTTGCAAAAGCGCATTTGGCGAAGAGGAGTATCACACTGTCCCACAGTGAGACAGACTTGCCAGCGTGATGGATGATGGTCACCACAAAGGGGAAAGGGAAATAGTTAAGCGATTACAGTCGCTTTTGATGAACTTTTTACCCCAGAAATTTTGCTTTTATCGAAACCTGTTTGGTCGCTTTCTACCGGATAGAAGGGAATAAATTGAAGGGAACAATCTACATCGAACCATTCCGGTGCAGAATCACTATTAGCAAAAGTTGTCTGAAGCTAAAGTGTTGTTTGAACTGGTTGCACGTGCTGAGGGGTATGCTAACTTGAAGCTATAAAATCCATTTCCTGTCGTCAAGCTTTCCCACGCTCTGGAATCCGTTTGGAAAATCCGGATGTTTACAAAAAAAAGGACAAGCTGGAATCGCTCAACTTCGTACCGCTTCGGAATTGCTTGTCGGGATAGTTTGCCCTTTCTACCCTTTTTGTGTGACTTTCGGACAAAAGAACGGAATTGCCAAAATGTTAAAAAGAAGTCCCGTCTTACATGATTTTCCTTTTCCACGTGCTCGTGCCAGCAAGAATCACTTATGGAACAGCATGCAAAGTATCGTTTTAAAAGGAACGGAGGAACCGTTGGACAGGACAGGACGGTTGAATGGAGAGGAACTTCACCTTTGCCTTCCGGCGAGTCCAGCAAAGCATGATGATGGCATTCCATGCGCTTTTGCACGTGTGACGGAGAAGCTTGTCCCTTTTGAAGCACCTTTGTCACGGGCGCTTGTCTGCCAGCGTGATAAATAAATGGTTGAAACAATTCTCGTCCGATCATCGCTCTTCAAACTCCACTCAGCTGTAAGATATTTAAACGAGCTTCTTCTTCGAGACTGCTTCAAGGGCACAGGGGAGTAGGGCGAGGATGCGCTTTCCGGATCACCGAGTGCGTGTTGAACTAAAGATTAAAGCCAAGAGCCGTTTAGACGGGTCGGCGGATCATCGTCACCGGAGGCGTAACAACGTCGAACGGCATATTCTGTCCTTGATGGGGGCGCAAACAAGTCGTGTCTCCACTTCTATGATTTGTGTCCGAGTCAGAGTTCGCAACAAAATCCGAGCCAAACGGATGGGGCGAATGTTAACTAGAATGAAAAAAGAAGCGAACCTTCTTCGTCGGTAAATATTGACCGTCGGGGCGGTAGGATGATTTCGAGGGGCTGCAGATTTTTGGCAGGAAAATGAGAAGAGCTATTCCTTTTCGCCCTGTGCGTGACATTCTTGGGCATTCTTTCAGGTATCCATTTTGGGGTAAGCTTTGGGTCTTCTGTGTATGCCGGTTCCATTCTAGCCCGGGTGGTGGGCCGAAAGGTAACAGCAAAAAGCAGACCGTAGGATGGCCGAGGGTAAGATAACGCACAATCACTTCAACGGCTGGAAGCAGGCTTTATTTATTTGGATATTCTACGAGCTATTTGCCTTCACATTCCTCTTGGGAATTGGTAGGCACTCTCTGTGGGCAAGACGATGATGTCCTTGTGGAGAGATTTGCTACCCGGCTGGAAGGCCCCCTCCGAGAAATGGAAGGTGCCATAAAGCGAACAGGAATGTTGGGAACGGAGCCAAACTGAAAGTGGTGGAATATTTACGAACCGGATTTACAGTTCGCCATTCGCCCGTCAATCGTTTACAAATTTGTATCACCCACCAAGGGGGGGGGGGGGGGAGGTACAGGAGGCACAATGTGCAATCAGTGTGTGGCTCCGTGGGAATCCTTCTGGTGTGATTCCTTGCTTCCTGCTTCAGTCTGCACCAGTCGTCTTTCGCAAAGCGATGGCTTTACTCGCGAAACCCCACGTAGAGTGATTGATTGATAAAGCATCAGCCGCACAAGGTGCTGATCCGGTGGTGGACCTTGAACCCTAGAACCCCAGAAAAGATAGCAACGAAAAAGTCACCTCCCACCTGCCCAGCTCTGGCACGTATTAGACCAGCACAATTTATGACGCAATAAGCAAAAACGGAAAACTGCACGTCCATTATACCAGCGACGGGGGGATGTGACTGGAGTTGCCGGTTCATGGTGGAGGTCAGGTGCGGTGCATTGAAAAGCTCTCGAACTTAATGAAATACACGAAAAGCAATCGGGCTTCACGGTGCCCGCACACAAAAGGACAAATTCACCTAAAGTACCTTTCCCAGTCCGGACGGGCATAAAGCGCTCGACGAAGTCGCACGAAACTCGGTCACATGAGGTCGGTGGTGTCGATGCTGATGAAAGTTCAAACCGTATAAGCGCGCGAGTTTGATGTGAATGTGTGACCTGATCTGTGCAGACGCCGGGCAGCATCCGGTTACTGGGCAAATATTGTACGTTTTTCTTCGTTCGTTATTGCGAATAATGTCACAAAGTTCCTTCCAGGAACGGCCACATTACCATCATCGTTCAGCAGCACCGTCGGCTTCAAAGGTAAAAAGGGGCTTGCGCATTGTACAGTCGGTAAGAGCTTTGGTTTCGCGTTTCGTTTCGCCGCAATCCTTCTGCTGCACAAGAAGGTCAAGCGAAAGCGAAGGCAAGCGGAGCAGGACAGATTGTTTTCCAAAGAAAGGTGTACATATTTGTCAAATAATGTCAAGTACAGACTGGGGGTGGTCGTCGCCTGGAACGAGTAAGATTAATTTCGTTTACTTATCACAGCTCAAGACAATTGATTTGGGCGTGTGTGTGTAATCAGATACGTCTGTGTCGTCATATGTCCTGCCATCCATGAGCTCTATTTATCTAGGAGTGAGTTGTGTTCTGCCGTGTGGGTTGCATAATTTCAGGGGTGCTTCGAATAATGAACTGAGCAAACACAGTAAGCGCCAAAAGTTATGCAATTCGCAATACTTGTGAGGGTGTTTGCTGTTAGTTAAAAAAAAACCAGTACACTGGAAAACCCTGGCCGGCCGGCGATTGAAAACCATGAAAAATGTTCACCCATCTGTACTGCGGAGTCTGCCTACCACCCATCGCACGCGCTTCTCAACGCCAGCCCTTGTGTCCTGTCTGGGGACCGTGCACGCTTTCGAAGCGTCAAATTCCGTCCGCTCGGAACTCCCCTAATACGTGTGTTCTTCTTTCGCCGGAATCTTATGAAAAATTGCAGCCCCGAAAGTATGGGCATGTTAAGCGTAACGACATAATCCTGGGTAGCTTCTGCCGTTCTGGTGACGTGGAATGTATCATCACCTGCACCCCCCAACCACTCCTCCCTACCGCCGTGTCGCCCTATTTCAAACGAAAGCATTTATCACGTTTGTTGCGCGAATACGAGCCGCACACATTAATTAGTGCACCCGGCGCGACAATGGGAAAATGGGGGAAAAAGTTCGCTTTTCGCGCACATTTCGAAACCGGTAGGATGGCCTTTTATTGCTTTGGACTTTGGAAGGGAGCCGAACGAGGGGGAGAGGTCACTTTTCTCCGTGCTTGCCGCACTTTGCGCGAGTAAGATGACGATTTTAATGGTGTCATGTTAGGAAAAGCGTCGTGTGTTTTTACACTCTCATTATTTCCTTGTCGAATTATATTGAGTGACGGACTCATAAAAGAATGCTTTTCATGTTTTGTCCTTTTTTAGCGCAATGACCTCTTGGTGGTGCTTTGGTTTGCTAACACAATTCAATTAACTTCCAGCAATTTAAATCACTCTCCGAACCGAGAAACCGAGTGCCAGGTAATGCACACAGGCACGCTAGCCGATAGGCAAGAATTATGATGACATTTCACTTCTGCTCGGGGACACTTGCACGTGATGAATGGTGACGTCTATTACGTATTGCGCAAAGGTCTTTTACGAGGTCAGCCAACTCGAAACCACCACGATTTGCCGCTCATTTGTTTTATGGCGCCGTGTTGTTTTCCTCTCATTTTTGGTCTGCACGTGTGACGTGTGTTTTATGTTAGCATAATTCATACTTTCCACAATTTTTGCATCCTGCCACAACGACCGGATACGAGACGTTTAGTCCAAAGGCACACCATCCGGAGCGGGAAAAATTCATCGCACGTGAACACATTTCTCACCCACACCGGTGACAAATATTTGCTTGCGAGTGCATTCTTCATTTAATGAGTTTTATGCTAATTCACCTTCGGTCAGGTGCGTGCGGTGTCGTTTCTCTTGAAGGAAGCGTTCAGAAGCGTTGCGGAAAAGTTTCCATCTTTAGGGGTCATTTTGGGCGGGCTTCCCTACTTATCGTTTTACCTCTGGTTGCATCATAAAAGAAGAGGAATAAAAATTAATAAGCGTCGTTCAAGTGACCGTTTCGAAAAGGGCAGCAGACAATGGGAATGGATTGATGGGTGGGCCCGTCCTGTTTCAATTTTATGTACGAGCAGAGTGTTAAATGGCTATTGTTTCGGTGGGTTGTTTAATCGTTCCTATTAAAAAGGCAATCGTTGGCAAAAGTTAATGAAGCGGATGATGAATTTGTGATGGAGTTTTTACGGCAGCTCTCAGGCAGCTTAGAAAGGTTAGAAAAGTTCCGGTTCACTTGACTTTCGTTGCTGAAGCGATTACTATTTATGCAATTTTCTTATTCCCCCCCCCCCTCCCCCTTGCTTTTGTTGAAGAACAAAGTGAAGAATTATTGCCACCCGTTATCAATTTATGCTGTACGCGTACTTGCCAACGGCAACTCTTGCACCTTTCCGAAACATTGTTCCACCCTTGCACCGACCGCCACTTTTCCCAGTTGCAGTCGCACACAGCAACGTATTTCAATTTGCTTAAAAAATACTTTTGCCAACGGTCGGCACAATTTCCCCGCTTTTATTGCTGCTTTCGTTTAACTTTTCTTTTTTCTTTGTTTCCCACTCTGTTCTATTCTGGCAAGTTGGCAAGTTTTCCTACGCCGCGGATGTGTTGCCTTTTTGTTACGACAGCCTCAAAACAACCTTAGTGGGCTCGCGTCAGGGGTCGGTTATCCTTTCGACGACGGAAAAAAGGAAAGAAAACGGTATTTCAGATATTTTTCTTTCCCTTAACAATGCCGGTGGAAAATTTCCTACGAGCGGGATCCAATAAAAAAGAGAGTTTTGTATTCTTTAAGCAACCGGGTAATTCTTTAAAGGCTTGTATTTTATTCTCGGCTGATGATGGAAAAAGGAGAGGCTCCATCTTCCAAATGAAAACTTAATTTCCAATGTTGCTATGCTTGGCTCCCTGTTAAGTTGGAGTGGGAAGAACATTTTCATTTATTTCTGAAATGGTAATAGTTGTGCAAGACTTTTTTTTACCTCTTACTCAGGCAGACCGGCAGCAGACCATCGCTTCCACTGCAACAAAGCCTTTTCTCCCAACAGTAAGGTCAAAATCGATCAACCAACGGCTCTGTTTCGATCGAAAAGGAGCTTAACAGAAAGGGTCGATGATGCTGTTGTTCTTTCACCGTTCTATTCCCCTTCCTGGCGACTGGACTGGCGATTTGTGGTCGAATTTGTTGTTACGGTGTGCTGTGGGAATGGTGTAATTGGATTTAAAAACCGCAACCGGATGGAACCGGACCGGAGGGCATCTTCCCTTGTAGTAGAAAATTAAATTTATTTCTACCGAAACCAGCAACACCTTGCGCCCGATACGCACACACACACACACACGAACCGATTGATTGCGCTGTGATTGTTTGTGGTTGTCCACAAGGAATAGAGAAAACCGTGCTAATCAGATTACTGTGCGGGATGGTCGAATAATGGTTCCGAATGGTTCCGTTGTCGTTTAGATTTTATGAATGGTACAAAACACAGACGTTGCTAGAAGTTGAGCAAGCGACCGAAAATGCTCATCGAAAGCTCATTTACATTTCATTTAATCCCGCTCTTGTCTCCTTCTCCCATCCCACCTACCAAGTCAAACACCCCCATCATTACAACAATCACCGCCTTCCCTCAATGGAGCTAAGGGTTAAAGAAGGGGCGGTGTTGAGATACTAATTTATGTACGATCCGCTAGAGCCATTGTATCCAAATGACACACCTTCTCACGGCACGGTTGAATGGGCGGACTAAAAGCCGGTTCGGTAAACAAAAGATAAAAATCACGTGCGGAAAGGGAGCTTTAATTATCGATAGAACCGACCGGGACGTCGTCTGGGACGCTCTCAGCTACTATAATTAAGGTTGACAGTGTGGAAAGTTGGAAAAGATCACTCGCCAACCGTCCGCCACATACTCTATCCGGCAGGGGGGTTCCAACCGCTGCGTGTCGAGTGGAAAACGGCAATGATAATGGCCCACGCGTCAAGGTCAGACGACGGGCGCGGGACAGCTGGGAGATAGAAAAACAGACACCGCTGGCCGACACAATCACACAACACTTGACGTCCTTTTCGTCCCGGGACGGTGTGTGATACGGTGTGCTGAAGGTTAACCTACACAAGGACGAACTTCATCAATGGACACTGATTGATCGGTGTGGTGGAGCATCGGTGGGAGAGGAAAATGGTTTGTTTTGTTTACCTTTTGCCTTTTGCCGGTGGAAGAAGGTGGCTGCGCTAGTGCGAAAAAGGTAAACGATTTAAAGGAATGAGGACACACACGGGTGGAAGAAATGATTGTTGAATATTTTATTATTTTGGTGTTTAGCTCGTCTCGGTTTTAGGAGAAGAATAAATAAGACTCATGTCAGGGTGTGGCGAAATGAGATAAAAGCAGATTTGTGTTGTTGCAAGCCAGTTAGAATATGTTGGATTGTGTCCTGTTACTTGATACATCCCTTAAACAACTGCTTGGTGAAGTTTAGTCACGATTATGGCTATTCAATTACGATATGCTAGACAGAAACTTACCTGCTCTTTTTGCTTCAGTTGAACGCATTCGTTCATTTATCGTAGTGCAAGGAATGGTGTGTCTACGACATCGTTTCGAGTTTGAGGAAAGGAAACACTTGAAATGTGATAGCTTTTCCGCATTTGCTGCTTAATTAAAAGTACAAGTGTACGGCTTCAAAGTTGTGTACACCCACTTTCTATTGCACAAAATGCTTTCCGATATGTTTTATACTTTCCGGGCGCAATGTAGCTTGGAAACATTTGAAGATGTTTGACTATTTTGTTTCCAATCATCTTCAAGCGTACATCGTCCAAACGATTGACACAAGCATACTTTTGCAGAGATTCTAGCAAAAGATAGAACGTTCAAAAGACGCGCACAATTGAAGCTGCAGCGGCATTCAAGCAGAATAAATCCCCTGTGAATTGCTCCCATTCATTCTGCAGTTCATTTGGAGTGCCATTGTTGTCTAAAAGTGGAGTGGATTTTTAAGCTGGCTTGCTGTCAGAGAAAATTGAAGTGTTTTTGTGATAATCTGCTCTACGAGATAAGGATCGTGCTTGACAGAATAATTTTGTGATGCAAATTCACTTTATTTGCAGATGAAACGCCTGAAGCTATGCAATCTAGCAACATTGCCAAATGGGTACGCCTGACTGTATGCAATATAATGCTTATTTCAAATTATTAAATTGTGTCCCAATAAACGAACTGAAATTTGAAGGATTTGAAGCATAATGAGTGTGTAGCCTCACGGTTGGCTGTGCTAGCTTAATGCGATTTTGACGCCTTCATCAACGTACAGTCAGGCTTTGTGCTGTTTGATTGGATTATGTCTACATTTCGTGCTGCAGACAGCAGCCCAGAAGCGGTACGATTGAAAATGCAACGGAAATGTTTCTTCTTGTGGGACATTTTTTTATGAATGTGATATGTGTGCGAAGCGAGGGGGTGTGGGGCTTTGGGAAAGCCTGCAACGTGTGACGCATACGATTTATGCGCCACTATTGACGATGGCAACATGTGCCTTCGATCGTGGACGGAGACGCAATCAATCGGTTCGCCTTTTAAGCCACACAACAGCTAAAATGTTGCGGTTTTCAAATGAAAAAGAAAATCAATAGCAATCCGCTATCCTCGTTGGCGACGCTGCGACAACATATGGTGCTTGGTACCGTTTCCGGCTGGCAGCGTGCAGCAGACATGCTACCGCCGAGACGATCATCGTGGGAGCAATATTCACACAAATGTTTCCGTGTGATGGCACACGTTGGTGCAGCGAATGAGTTGATTGGCAGTTTTGTATCGGCCAGCGGTTTTTTTTTCGTGTGAGTGTTCCACCGGCAACATCATATTTGCGTAAATGCAATAACAAAATCAACCTGTTGATAAAGAGCCGCATGCAAATAAGAGCAAGATAAGAAAGTGGATGTGAAATATGAGCCGGCTGAATTTACATTTCCCAAATCGTTTCATTGATCCTTGGTATCTCGTTCCGTATGCATAGAAGCGGCGATTTAAATTTATGGTCACTCGGCTATACTAACGATCTACAGAGGATATTGAAAAACGAGAGGCAAACTCATACAACAACTACACATGTGAGTCTTTTTATTGTAACACAAAACAGGACAAGAATTATGAACCAGCTACCGTCTGGCGAAGCTTCGTTAACGAGCTTTCGACTGCTTATGCCCACGGTGTAACAGCCCGATGGATTGGATCGGGGAAAAAAAAAGGATAAACCTTCAACCGATTCAACATGCTTCATGTTCCATGTTTTGGTCGATTTGTCGTGTCTGAAGCTGTTTATACTGTACACGGTATTTATGTTGTATTGACGGGCGTGTTTCGTTGCTCATTCTTTTCGGTCCGTTTTCCTTCATCGGCGCACTTCGACATTGCTCGTTATTATACCGGTCGACAATTTGAGTACGATTTCCCAAATGTGTGTATGTTGGATGGTAAAATATTCAAATTGATGCTACAGCGCCGATCTACGTCGGTACGCACCGCGGGGTCGGGGTTTGGGACGGAAAGCAGCGAGCTGAACGATGAACAAAGAACCCAGGCCGGTACAATAGAGGCGCCGAAATATTTACATTTGCGAACCAGATCGTTAAGTTGTTGCATGTGACGGCACACACGGCAGCTGTGTACTTTTGGGAGCCCGTTTTTTCTAAGTAAAAGCAATAGGAGAAAGAACCATACTTTTCACAGTTTAAAATAACAGTGCGATAGAGGCGAGTCGAAAGTGGCTCGACTTCATTTACCGCTTTTGATCAAAGACCAAAGAGGGCCTGCGAGCCAATCCGGTACGTATTTTCTCGTAATCAAAATAGGTATTTTTGTTTGGAAAGCGTTTGGGAACAAAACAAAACCCCACGAGTACACCATTGCCGCACGAGATGGACTCTTATTGCGTACTGAACTTGTGCAGAACGAAACCAATAAAAAAAGCCGAAGTAACGCAAACAGGCGAACGCTCGTATCTCGTTTGAAGGTTAGTCGATGGGAACATTCAGCAGAATTTCCGTTTCCATTTTCGCACATAGAATGAGGCAAAAAAACGGCAAAAGAACGAAGCAACCGAAACCGCTGGTGTTGGTGTTGCGGCAAGGACTGAATATTTAATAAAATACAACAGATTTACTTTACTGCTGTACTGCTGCACCTTCCAACAGCATTTTGCCACGTGCGGCCGTCAACCAACATTTGCTAGATGGAGAATCGAAAATTCCTATTCATCGCTCCATAGTCTCTCTCTACCTCTCTCTCTCTCTATTTTTTTTCTCACAGTCGTCGTTTCACTTACAATCGAGCGAGTTTTCGCAATGAAAAGTGATATCAAATTCCGATCGCTTGTCCTAAGTGGAAATCTCCTTTCCTTGGCCCTGTACCAAGTGCCGACGATTTTGAGTAGCGCGGTGGTTGGTTTTTCTCCCCCGTATTCCGGAACGAGAGGAGCCGGAATCGAGGCGTTTTGTTTCGTATGGGGAATTTAGATAAGATACGCGCAACACTGCCACGAAAGTAGTTTTGGGTTGGGGTTTGGGTAGGGCAGAAGAAGGGATATAAATTGTAATCTAACACCAGCGGAAAGAATGTGTGAGTGCGAAAGAGAACGTTTGGTTTCTTTATCACCGATATTGCCGAGTGGAGGAAAGTCGGATTTGGCACGCTCTGCAATGGTAGACAACCTGCTCTACGATCCAGGACAACCGAACAGCAGTGGCCAATGGACTCGATTCCATTTTCAATTTTTGACAAAGGGTCAACTTCCGGCACGACCTTCCAGAGGGATGCGTTACGCTTTACGACATACGAGGGTCCAGTATAATCTTGTCATGTTTCTCCGCCCAACGGCGTTCCATAGTTCGATCCGGTTTTGAGATGTATTTACATTAGTCATGAATCTTTGGGTAGGTTACAGCACAGGAGAGAAGAAAAAAGATGCGTCAACAGTTGGCACAAGATGTGGGAGGGTGGGACAAGATGCTATCCGTTATTTCGCATCTATGTCAAGCGAATAATATTGCATTTTCATTATTGATTTTCATGTCAATTGCTTCGATTGTTTGTTTGGTGTATCGTTTGCTTTTCTGTGTGTTTTTATCGACGTTTTTGATAGCGTTTTGCCGCTCCGTCGTCAAGCGTTTAGATAGCCGTGCGGGAAGCTTGTTCGTAGGGTACACTGGAAAACCTGCGACTGAATCTTACTTTACCTCGGGGTTGGAAGGCTCTAAAAGACAAAAAAGTGTAGCTTTTCAATAGAGGTATCTTTAAAATATGAATTAATTGTACATGTAAAATAATTTAATTAGTTTTTGGCGTTTTTAAAACATTTTATTACTCTCACTACATTGTTGTGCATTAAACAACGTTTCTTGGCGGTGTAATGATGCTGCAACGAACATCTGGTAGGAAAACTTACATGTAATGTGCAGTGATGTTGCTGTTGCTCCCTGTAGAAAATTAAAATTCCATCCAAACATCAGCACAGCGCAGGCTCTTCTCCCTCGGGATGTTTCTTGCATGTAAATTTGCGTAAAGTTGAGCTACAAGCTGCAGCTGCAACCATTTGAAACGGCAGCTCTTATCTTGCTAGCGAGGGAAAATATTTGCATATTAACACAATCCTAAATGCGACCTGGAGAAAGGTGCGTCGGGAAAAGGGTAATTTTATCATAACTCACAGTGTTTGTTGCACGATAACATACAATGCGTCTCTGTTCATTCAAACCCTCTTCGTAGTGAGCACTGTTGGGAGGCTGTGATCGATCATCACATTCTTTCAACACTCGGTTCGATGGCCTTGCTTTCAAGACTAATTAATGTATCCCAATGGTCTGTCACGTTGAGGTATTACCGTGTAATTATGGTTGAATTTCGCCGAAACCCAAGGGCAGTTTTATTCATGAGACAGGCGTTTAGTAGCTCCTGGAACACTATCACACCAGATGCGCTGAGTTTCGATGGAAACTCTTCGATAGTGGGCACCGCCGAGCCGATGAGCACGATGAACGCTCAACCCGTCCGTAACATCCGGCTGGAAGACCCACTCACCCAAGTACGAGCGAAAAGAGCTAAGTCCTGCGTTGCAACGGATGTTTAGTAGCGAAAATTGATAAACTGTCTTATGCTTCGAGGAAATTGTACAACGATGGAGTGGTGATGAAGGGCGAAGAAATTGAGTAGAGAAAGGTTTCCGGTAAAGCGAAAGTTTCCGTTTTTCTTCCGAAAGAATATTTTAAGCTTAAAATGCTGGTTACCGCAAAAATGCCCCGATCTGCCCGTCTTGGCGTTAAAGAGCCGAGAAACTCAATATCCGTTACTAGGCGGGTACTTTTTTGTTACTTTAACTTCTTGTTCAATTTTCAAAAGCTTCGTCTTCCTCTGATTGTCACAAGTCAATCGCATATCTGGGGATCAGCTTTCACTTATATGAATAATAACTTAACCGGTCGCCTTTAGTACATCCGAGCAGCGGTAAAGTTACCAGCACGTAGTAATGAGTGATTTTTTTGTGTGCGTTTGTCTTACAGCAAGCAGCAAGGATAATGGGTAAACGAGGGAAAGTTCTGATTATTTCTCAACCTTTCTCGACTTTGAAATCTGATACGGAGATCGACATTATGGCGGCTGCTAAGCACCCGAAATAGACCCTTGAGGATGGGAAATTAATTTGCCGTAAAACGGACCAGAGAGAGTGTGTTTTTTGCGACACTTGCTATGAAGGTAAGAAATCCCGGGAGGGATTTCAATCTATGTAAATCAGCAAATCCCACCTGGCAACATTTGCGCACCGGTGGAAGCAGTAGTTCCGGGTGTCACAGGTACTTAACCTTCCGTGTTTCTTGTCAAGGGTCTGGGACGTAACAATCAGTGATGTTTTTGTGCTTCAGCTCAGGACTAACGCGCATAATTAAAGCTTTCCGCGTAAAAGTACAGTTTCTGGGCAAAAATGTACATTCTCTCTCGTCGCTTCAATGTTGGTTCGTGTTTAGGATGAGAAACGCCTAAAGGTAGGCAATGTTTTGTTAATTCATTTTTATTTATTGGTCGTAAGCATCTCCTCGCCATTTGTGAGATGCCCGTAAGCCTCTCCTCCCCAAAGATGGAAAATATTGGGTAAAAGGTTCGAGAAGGCACCCCCCTGGCGAAATTGGTACATCACTATGCGTTATCCGCCTAACAGTATGCAAACCGCAGTACACTTTTCGTGGTTTTCATAAAGGGTTAGGATTGTAGTCTGTGTGGTCAAAATGGATCGAATAAATAATATATTAGTGTAAAGGGTTAACATTTGTTTAAGTTTTATTTTGTTTCAGTTGCGTTGTGGTAAGACATGCTTTTTATTTAAGTTATTCTATAAATCAGTTGTTAGGATCTGGAAAGTAGGATCAGGAGAGTATGATGTTGTTTCGTAATTATATAAATTAAGCTTTCCTGATCATACTGTGCTGCAAATCGCAGCTACTACCAACGAATGTGCACTGATACGAACCAACCAGCACCGAAATCGCATTGATCAGTGTTAACTTGATTATAAAGATTTTTACGGATTTTTCCGCATTTTCTCTTTTTTAGTCACATTGTTCCGGCAAAGAACTGATTTAAAGAATAACTTAAATAAAATACACGTCTAATCGAAACGCAACTGAAACAAATTAGAACGAAAACTTATGTTAATACTTTACACGGATTTATTATTTATTTCTAAAATTTTGACCAAAATTTTAAATCACCACAGCGCACTGTCCATCAAAATTGACCGAATACAGTGATGCGCAAATTTCGCCAGGGGGGGGCCTTCTCGAACCTTTTACCAAATATTGTGCATAATAAGAGTCCCATACATAAATTATACCTTTTGCAATTTTTGTGTTGCGAATTGCATACTTTAGCGTTGTTTGCTTCACACATTGCATACATTCTGGCTGAGCGGTGCTAGAGAATTTAATAAAGCCGCCCAGCGAAGCGTTCTTTAGCATCCTGAAGGTAACTGAGAACGACTTTGATTCCCTTGCGCCTGAAACGAGAATTGCACTTTACATATTACTCAAATACAGTGGCGAAAAAGAAGGTCAATAATCTCCCAACGCGCTCGGCAGCAACACGCCGGGTGCAAAATGGGGCTGAATTTGTAAATTAAATAAGCTAGTCCTATCCAGAGGATTTCCACTAGTCCTTCCCATCCCACCACGGCGTCAACTCGGTCAAGAGCAAATGGAAATATGATATCTTGCTGTGAGCTTGTTATCATCCGAGGAAGTTGAGCACGGATGCTTTGCCACTGTCCCTGGCAGCTTCCGAACATAACCTTCATGTTAGATGTATGACTGTTTGGTCTTCTAAAACGCACCTCCGGCTGCGCAATGTACCGAAGGTCACAGTTACGTTGGCGCCCTGCCGCTAGCACTCGACACGCTTTCTACGGGGTTTTGTTGTACAAAAATGGTACTTTTCTCCAGGAAGGTATAAGGTAATGAAGTAGCTTTCATTCAGGGGGTTTTCAACCAGTATAGTGCGGTGGAGGGGAGGTGGGATTACTGGGATTCAGGCAGCCGAAAAACGAGATTAATTAGTGGGATAAGAGAGTCAGTGAGCGTCAGCGAATGGTGGCACTTGACATGTTTGGTACGATTTGTGTCTCTCTTGTGCGAACGTCTCTTTTTATGGATGGCCCTTCCACAAGAACTCATACTCGGTGTGTGTGTTTTTCTGCACAGGACGCGTAAATTCTCAAGCAGTTTCCCGTTATTTTTGCGCTTGCTGGTGAAAGCATCGAAAGAAGAACATAATTTCCCATTATCCATTAGTGAGCGGTGTTGGCGACGGCTTACAGCGCTTTGTAATGAAAATGTAGACGTGTCCGGTATGCGAAGGTTGCGGTGTCCAGATGACGTTGCCAAAAAGTTGTTTCCAAATGACAAGGGTCTTTGCTTCACTTACCCACTACGGATCCCTCTGAGCTGTAGATCGTGTCGACCACTGGTGGTATGTTTAATCTTTCGAACTTCTGTACTTCCTTTTTGCATCGTTCGAGCCAACTGTGGCGGTATGCTGGTGTGCCACGTGTTTGCTGGAAGGATGATATCTGTCCCTCCTTTTTGCCGTGAAGATACAATAAGGTTCGATGAGTTTTTCACTCCACTTTGAAGCTGAAAGTGCCGGTACGGTGCCGGTGGTGAATAACGCTACCAGACGTCACCTTCTGAATGGTACTTCCGTAGATGTTAGTGATTGTGGATAGTTGAAATTCTTGTAATGGAACCACTTTTTAGTCATTTAATGGCCGTAATTGCTACGAAATCTGTATCTATGAACTTGGTCGTTCGCAAGAACACCACTAGAAACTCCCTGCAGGTAGAGGTTAAGCTTGTTTGGTAGCAAAAAGAGTATAATGTACTGTAATTACAACCAAAGAGGTGAAACCATGCTTACGTTAGGTTAGGCAGTGTTTTCCTCAGTATCGTGTGAAACCAATTATGGGTGGTGTAAGTTTTTTCATCATCCTTAGCGAGACAAATCGTTTTCATTATGTGCTAGAGCTTCAAGAATGGTAATGTCTTGCGTGTTTGTGATCGTTTTTACTCTCTCACAAGCAATTTATTTTATATGGAATGAATTATCTTACATTGTGTTTTTAAGTAGGTATTTTGATATTGATATCGAAGTACCATTTAAATTGAACTTCAAGCAAATCATAACAAAACTTTTAATTATTTCATCAAACTAAATTAATTATTGATTAAACTGTATCATATTGCGCTGTTGGTTTTTGCTCGGTTTTGAAACTTCTTTCCTGCAGGTTTACCTCAAATTTGCGATACGGGCGATACCGGACCTTCCGGCGGTAGCATGAAAGCTAATTTGAAATCTCCTTTTTGCATGTTTTTTACGCCCCAAGCCATTACCATCTTTTTTACTTAATTGCTTTCCCTGAGCTTTTCCGTAAGCTCGCTCTTCCTATGCAATCGGTACGTCAGTCGGCAAGTGCATCGATTGGTTGATTGGTTGTACAAATAAATAACGTCAAACCTACGCACCGCACTGCTTGAACATACCGTCCGTTTTTAAGTATCAAGAGCGAAGAACAAGAAAAATTAAATAATCAAATGCAATACAAAGCGCGGCGGAGCACGCTAATCATTTTCCCGCAGCAGGGAAGTATCGCCAATTAGAGCAACGCGAATGGAAATCACATCTGTTATCGATTGTGTACACGGATTTGTGCTGCCGTGGGAGATGAAAAATAGCGGGAGAACAACAGCGGGCCGTTGTTCCTTTGCCGGTTGTTGTGTCTGTCGCATTGTGGCTCGTTAGTGATGTGGTTCGCGCATGCTAATGACGTGTTTTGTCTTGTGCTTTATTGTTATGTCTGGGGACAAGTCGTGACAAGTGCAACTTAATTCAATGACGCTATCTAGTTCGAATTATCAACAGAATAATTTTATAAAACCGTTTGCGCGGTAATGAGTTTGCTCTGCTTATCAAGCTATTCAAGCCTCTAATCAATTAATAATTGATCAAACCGTGATTCGAACTCTAGCAATTTACGACCAAACATTCCTTGCTACAAAATGCATTATTTATCAAACAACGACAACCCGATATAAATATGCGAAAATAATAAAAAGGATAAGGGCACAAGTGGTATAGCACAAGTAGAGCCAGCGTGAGCTTTTCGAAGCGGGTAGGAAAGAAAAAAAAATGTATTACTTGTAGATTCGTTGATCCGCTTCGGGGAACACATTTCGGCCTGTTGAGTTTGACTTCGATATCGTTTGAATCGTAATTTATTAGACAGGGTTCGCATTGATTACGTGACAACCGATCGATTTTCGAACGGAATCCTGGCAACCGTTTATCTTTGTGCCGATGTGATTGAGCGGATAAGGTGAATTGAACGGCAACGGTAAGGGCATTGTTGGTGGAATTTCAAATTTAAGCACTTAAAGCCGGGTTGTGCTAGAAAACGTTACTGGGAACGACAAAACATGTCAAAATTGATAACTGTTTAGCACAGTAAAACGTAGCGTTAAACAGAACAGGCTATTATGTGCTGCAAATTGCATACATTGTGGCGAATGGTGTGAAATGAACAGTGTCGCTCCTGAAGTTATGCAATGTAAGTGCTCGACAGCATTACCTTACCTAGCCTGCGCGCCACGCCATTCGTCGGAATGTTATTAAATATTCGTTGTAATTACATTATGTTAACGATCAAAGTTTATCGATTTACACCTTCAACACAGTTTCGCAATGACACCGGTAATTGGCAATCGCGCTGAAATCACTGAAACACATGTTGGCCTTTACATCTCAGCGACGGATGTAATTTAAAGTCTGGTTTGTCTGTGTCAACTTACATCGTTGCGCAAGCCGGACCGTGTGTAATCACTGTGTCACAAAGCTGTGTCGTAAGCAGAAAGTTTTCTTTCCCGAAAAGCGTAACGGTGGAAAGGGAAGAGTAAATGAAACTGCTTCATCGTGGAATATTGAAACTTTGGTTTTATTTCTCAGCATTGTGCCACACCCATGACAAATGCTCAACGTCCATTTAAGAACTACACTGTTACGCAGCGGCGTCAGTACAACATTCCATCTAGTTTGAATAGCTAGTTGATTTGATTTTTAAATTTCACTCATCAATTGTCCATCGAGTTTGTACATTTACTAAGCTAGGAGCTATGTTTTTTTGCTGTAGGAAAAATACGCACTTCATTTCAAATGTATATAAATAACTATGCACGCACACATTCAAACGGTCTGTGTCTTTTCGCAATCCTATCCGCGCCCCAGATCCCGCGGTTACGTTTTTCCCGGGGTGTTCCATCCCGCTAATTGTAGGCTATCATTCGGGTGCTGCTTATTTCCCGGCGGCTTTCACTAGGTTGTATCTAGGTATTTCACTCATCACAAGTCACGTTTCGTGCCATCGTTCCCTCGGAGTCGCTTAGTTTATTATCTACCCCCGCTCACCCACGCCCGCCTGAAACCCTTGTAGCTTTGCTCATGCATTTCGTGTTTTCGTAATGTGAGTTTAAAAAATTGAAAAGTTATTCAGCATCTGTTAACATGTTACGGTCAATTCGACTGTGACTGTGGGCTCATAGCTGCTCGATGCGGGACGGTGTCGACCGGTGGTGCTGGTGGCGTTTAGCATCGATGGTTTTAATGAGCCCATTGCGTACGATTACCACCGTTGCGATCGCCATCGAGTCGTACCGGGCGGCTCACCAGCAGCGGTGCGATCATCATCGCCACCCACCCGTGTCCAGGCTGCGGGTCAGTCCACACTCCACCGAGGAGTCTAGCTCGTGGGGCGTCGGGTCGGAGTAGAAGGACGGTCGGGACAGCATCAGCGAGTGTTCGTCGGCCAGCATCGCAAACTCGCTGTAGCTTGGCTGACATCCTTTCCCGCTGCTGCCCGCCCAATAGCCACCGGTTCGCGTGTTGTGCTGCGAATGGAAACGAAGACGTGCGTGAGTGGGATAGTTATGTTAATTTCCGATATAGAAGCCCGCCGTGTCGGCTGACGCGTGGGTACCAGCAGGAATGTCTGTGAAGCGCCCACGTTGGTCGCATAACACCAACCAGAGAGCGAGCAAAAAAAATGAAACAAAAGAGAAGTAAAAATCGACTTCAATCAAAGTCTAGTGCCGGACCGGGACCAAGTGGTCAAGTGGTCAAGGAAATTAACACACAAATTGAAACTGCGTTCTTTCATGTTCAAGTTTGCCACGTGATGGAATGCGCCACAGATGAGGCTCGTTGGAGAGAATTGTAGGGATTCATTTAGCGTAAAAAGGAAACGAGTTTTTGAGGGCTTTTAAGGACACAGTTTACCTACGCAGAACGACATAATAGTCCAACTCCTCTGCACAGTTATTGTTATGTGCCTGAATGTGTTTCAAACGATTTTTTTTATTCTTCAGTAGAAGGAAGCAAGCATGAGTACATACTTCTTTTTCTAGCCCTTGTTCTCAAATTCCTATGAACAGTAAAACAAATTACAGAAACGTTTTTATCTGCGTTTGTATCTTTGGCGAGCACGTTGGTAGGATTCAATTGACACCGCTAGGGATTCAAATGTAGTTGTGGAGGATGTTTGTGTGGCTGCAAAGTGATTCATTTTCATTGATTGCGAGTCATAGCAACAGGAATACGATTCAAAGCAATGTGGGAACAAAGCACATTCAAAGCAATGTGGTAACATACTTAGCATACATTTAGGCGCTCAGCTTGAAAGCGTTGCGATTTTGATGGATTTCATTTTCATTTTCTGTTCGATGTGCATTACCGAAAAATGAGAAATTTGTTCTGCGCGTGTAAGGAAAGCTGCAAAAGATCAATTATTTTTGTTTAAAAATAGTGTGAAAACCTCATGGAAACTAATCGCAACATTTTATTCATACCACATGGAAACTAAACGCTCCGTTTTTATCCATCAAAAGACATTTAAAATACCACGTTGGCAAATAACGTGAACGTACTTGCAAACAATTCATTTTCTAGCATTGCGCTCTGCAGAAACTGGTCGAGAAAGTAGCAATGGTTGTAAGTAAATGAAAACAATTCAGAATGTCCGTTTCCCAGTGCTTGCTGTTTGTTCGTTTGCACAGAAGCGGCCAATTGCCGTAACTGCTTCATATCATTTCCATCGTGCCTTGATGTGAAAAAGCTGGTGCCAAGGGTGGATACTTCAACATCTTACCATCATTCACCGTTCTTCTTCCATCTCTCTTTCCCATTCCAGCACCCACATAAGTCTTCGTCGAAACAAAAAAAACAACCGATCGACGAGATGTGAAATTAGCAATCGAAGAAACGTTTACGGCCACGTCCAAGGGCAGAAAAGACGGTGGGTTCGAAGAACTGTAATGAACTGTATCAGAAACGTCACAAAAGTTCAGAGCCTTCAAAAAACAGGCGCAATCAAGTTGCACCAGCAAGAATCTCCTGTGGGCCGTATGTTAGCTCAATCAATTCCCGTCATCAACGCCTGGATGCTCGGTTATCACCCATAGGCGCATGCAGGGCGCAGATTGCGTAAGAAAAACAAAATCGAGGCAGAAAGAAAATACACATCCCACGCGTTACTCACCTCTTTGCCGCCCGCTTTGCGATGGCTTCCCAGCAAACCTCCCACCAAGGGTGTCGTCGATTTGCTTCCCGTTGCTGACGTGTGTCTTGCCTGGTAGTTGGTGTTGTTGCTGGTGTTGTGGACGGCGTTGGAGGCGTTGTTGCCACTGCTGAGCCGATTGTGGAAACGAGTTGTTGCTGTCGTAGCCATGCCGGAGCCACCGGCAACTACCCCGCTAGTGCCCGCGCCGCCCGCACCCGCTCCTCCTCCCGTTCCACCGCCCGTGGAACGAAGTAAGGATGCTGCTTGGAAAACGAAACATAAAGAGATAGAGAGAGGGGAAGAAAAAGGGAAAGAAACAACACGAAAATGGAAAGAGCATTCAGTTGCAGTCGTTTGGTGGCGCTTGCTGGTCGATTGATTTGGTGGCACAGTGGAGTTAGTTAATGTGAAGAAGAATGGGAAACAACCACCATCGGCGAACTAGTTTCACCAAAATCGGTGGGGGCGGCTAAGCTGAAAAAGTTTAATCGGCGGTCTCTGTGGCGTTCTGTGAATTTGGTTGGACGTGACACGTAGCATTAGAGTAGCGAATGAAGTAGCTCAGAATCTATGCGAACTAGTGCCATTCGTCGGAACAAACGAGCTGTGGTAAAAGTGGGGTTAATTGTGCGCTCAAAGACAACAACTATGCATGAGTTTGTGAACACCTTTTGCTCCTGACGGTGATTATCACGCTTTGATAATGGTTACTGGTAATGCCAACACTGTGTTTCACTATGTGGAATCGAATTTAATTCACCACATTAGTACTAAAATAGTGAATGGAGATTTATCTACGCTCGAAGCGGGTGTGGCTGATTTTTTACATCAAATTTAACATCACACCACTACAAACTGCGAATTATTCCACTAGAGATTGGGGGCAAGCTTAACAGAGCATCAATCCAAGAGCTGTTGGACATAGCGCGACACATCCTGTCAGAAATTGTTTGCTGTGTTGCGAGCGAGCTAATCCAGTGGTAAATCCAACCACAATTGCCCCTATTAAATGCCACATGTTGGACAACTTCATCACACTGTTATCGTTGTCCCACCCACACACAATCTGTCTCTATGTCTCAGTCCCTCTGTTGGACAATGAACAAGCGTGCGTGGGCTAGGATGTCCACGAGCGGCAAACGTCAATGGAGGCGCCCAGTAGTTCAGAAGCTGCCACATGGACCGTTTTTGTGGAGTGCGCCGCATGTGTACCTGTCGGTTGTAGCAGGGCAATGGTACCGTTTTGGTTGAGATGGTTCATCGTTATGCTCCGGTGGTCCGCTACCAGCAGCTCGTCCTTATTATCCCGTCCGGTGAGACGGTCCGAGTGCGGTCCGATGATTCCCGAGACGGCATCTGCAATGAGAACGGGGGTGTGTTTGATAGCGATGCATCAGAGCGCCCCGGTAGCTCCGGGGCTTTTTGCAAGCTCGTGCCTGTAGTTGGCTTTTGGAATACAATATCTAAAATATCGGTCTAAATGCAAATTGCAAATCATCGAACGCTAAATAATTCGATTTGATTTGGTTTTGCGAATGCAGATTAGGGGACGAACATAAGTGGCACGAACAAGCATTACCAAGCTGAATTTGCTAATAATGTTGACGCTAAGAGAGGCAAGAGACGGAAAAACTAGCACACCATGCAATCATGCGTATTCTCTACTCTACTTCAGACTGATTGAGTTTGACGGAGGTGAAAGGAGTTAATTATTAGAAAGAGGCTACGGATAGTTTCGACACAGGATACGAGGATACGAAATCGACAAAGACTGTTGGATTATTGATTACGATTAAAATCACTCTGTCATAATAAATTTTGATTGTCCCCAGGTTTGTCTTATTGATTTTGTTTTGTCTCCATGCAATGTACCAGCCAAACCGCATAAAGTTATGCAATGCGTGAAGCAATATGTCGTTTATATTGTTGTCTGCAGCTCGTGGGACGATGAGAATTGAAATTTCCATGAAATTGCTCGGCATCATCCTGTTTACTCATGCCCTCAAGCTTGTTTTGTGCAACAATTCATTTTCCTGCAAAAGGTTTACAGCAATTCGGCGAAGAGTTGTTAGCTTTCGTTGCCATAATATTGGGAGGAAAATAGCGCTAATCGAAGGATGAATGTACTGTGGGCTACAGTACTCTAGGGAAATATCGACAAATACTGATACATACACACAAACACATCCTGCTAGACCGACCGATGATCACGAGTGTAAAAGTGAGGATCGCTAGGACACGTGGAATGTTTCCTGCTTTTAGAACGGTGGCAAACAACATCCCGTGCGTAACATGTTTCATGCAATTTCTAACCACTTTTCCCACATCCCTTCATATCGAACTAGCGCTACCAGTGGAAATCATAAGCGAATGAATATTTTTTCAAGAATACACATGCAGATCAAAGGGCCGCCCGACTTTCGATTCCATCGCTGCATTGGCATTGCGCAAACGGATGTACCAGCGAAATGGGAAATTTAATCGGAACAAACAAAATTTTGCAAACGTCTCGAGCAGGAAACGGTTTCACCACGCCCTCCCCCGGAGGGGAATCGGAGGTCAGTTCCAGGTAAGCATAACACGTGCACTCGCATGCAACCACGACCACATGCACTTACCTGTGGAGCGACGCTGTGCTGCATTCGGTGTTGCGGCGCCACCGAGCGTGTTGCGGCGTCGACACGGCAGCCGACATTTCATCGCGTACGAACCGTACACCAGCGGGTTCATGCACGAGTTGGAAACGGCCATGAGAAACAATCCGTCCTGCACGGCAACGTCCACCTTGGAGGCGCTTTCGCGATCGAACATGTACCTGGTGAAACGGAACCAACGCCCGGAAGTGATCCGGTAACACATTATTCACAACCTGTGGGACGGAATTCTTTCGCTCGGCGAGTGCTAATCTCCCCGTTACCTACTAGGTTACGTTACCAGGTAAGGTTGCCTACTGGAAAAGCGTTACCTACCAGAGAGTCATGACGACGTACGGTGTCCAGCACCAGACGAACACAACCACAATAGTGATGGTGAGGCGCAGAGTACGCTGACGGGCGCGTTCGATGTGCGTCAGGTCGTTGCATCGCAGTCGCATCGTTCCGGTGGAATTAGAATCGCTCGTCTCTGTGTGCGTTGGAATGGGAAATGGGTTAATGTTGTAATTAACTTTCGGAAAGTACATGTTTCGCGAAAAAGTTGTAACTTTGAAGATACGGAGACAAATCATTTTTCGTGTATGTGTGCGCATGCAGCATACTGGAAGGCTTTATTTCTTAGAATTTTTATTTATGTTTTGGCCCTAGTTTATTTAGCCAGGAAACGAGCGGAGACTTAATCATTCTTGAAGAAATTTTATTCCTTTTCAGCGAAAAGATGCGTGTGATGTAAAATAATCATTTATATTTCAAAATAGACGGGCAAACATTATTAATGTGGTAATTATTTTTTTTCGAAGGAGCTTCGACATTTGCGCTTCAGCTGGAATAGCACCAAGTTAACTCTCTCTTTTTGTTTGCACACTTTGAGGCGTTGAATCTAGTGAACTGGCTTACAAATTAAGTTTAATGGTTAAATAAGGCACAGTTATTCAATATGTGAACAAAAGCGCCATAGATTATACATCATTTGAGCAAAGTTACGTTTAACGTCCTGTCACAATTGGGCTTCGAAAAATATTCAGGTAGAATGTGAGCAACGGTGTAAAATTAGCAGCTAGGTGTAATTATCAACAGCTAACATTATTATAATGCATCGTACAAAGCTAATTAAAGGCAATTTGTGCTGCACAATATAGCTCCCACAATACCTCGCAATTAAACGAGCACTTGCACTCGTGCTGTGATAAATGAGTATGTGTGTGTGTGCGTGTGTGTGTGTGTGTGAGCAGGTAGGGTACGCTCGTGGTTTAAAGCACTCTTGACTGTAGTTGAGTTTCACTCAACAACCACCACAAACTCGTGTGGATAATATGAGCTTCCCTTCTCACACGGCCAATCGAATAAAAGTAACGGGGTTACAATAAGTGCAAAACAACAGCTTCCATGACACAGTGATTTGGAATGGTAACATTTCTTTATTTCTGGTCGTTTTCCCTGGGCTTCACTCCTTAACGACTTACCCTTTTCCCGCGACCGGTTGGAGATTTCACACAGGATCACAGTGTAGGCGCCACTGATGATCATCAGTGGCAGGAAGTACATAGCTATCACGCAGAACAGGTTGTAGGCCGTCTCGAGGCCGGGCGTAGCGAAGAAGCCGAAGGTGACGCATTGCGTAAACCCCGGCACCTGTGGATGTTGCTGTACTCGGAAAATGATACTCTAGAAGCGATGGGAGATAGAGAGAGAGAGAGAGGCCAGAAAGAAACAAGTCAGAACCACGGGTAGCTTCCGATGAAATCCATCCCCGCGATGGGAGTGTGGGAAAATTAGCTGCCTTCTAAAAGGCGGGAGAAAAGGATTTATGTGCGGACAGGAATAAAAATAAAGCGAAAGTGAAATGGCGCACCGTAAAGATGGCGCCCGTCAACAATAGGCAGACCTTCTTCATTTGCTACGTGTGCGAAAATGGTGGCCAGCAAACTATGCGAAACGGAAGGGAAGCGGCAGCTGCAGCACGTACCAGTGCTGTGCCGAACTAAAATCTTATTCCGGTCCTTGATGATGAAGGACTTTTTCTCTTCTCGGCCCCCTCTCCTTCCAGTACGCCACGATAATTGTGCGTTGGTAGCAAATGTACGCAATGCACGAAATATGAAATACCTCCAGTGGAGTGGGCATGTGTATTCACAGCGAACCTGTGGCCGGACCTATCCATGACACAAGGATACATTGGTTGCGGGATTCATTTATATTTGTCTGTCGCCTTGTGTCGGTCGTTGGGAACTTGTTCTTCGGTCTCGCTAGTTGACAAGGGATTTCGTTGGTGGCCGTGTTCGATGGAATGAGGGATCTGGCCACGGGATATCGTATTGTGGCAGTACCGCAACAGGCAGGCAAAGCAGAGGAGTCCCATTAGCAAATGGGGCGCAGCATAAGCTCGAAAAATAACGCATATATTTGTCGTGGCAGTGCGTAAGCATTTCAATTTCGTACGACCAAGAGAACGTGCGTACCCGAAATGGAAATGAACAAGGGGATGAGCATGCTGTATTTAGGTACACCGTACTATGCCGATACACTAAGCCCACCCTGTCAGTCTGAGCTTCCACGGTGGAGGTTTTGTTTCATCTTATTCACATTTGAGCGATGACAAACGAGGGAAAAGAAATGGAAATTTTACCACAAAGCTTTGCAACGCTTCCAGCAACAATTGGGCTAGTGGGATGGGACGAAAGGAGACTTGCCTTGCTGACCACAAAAGTTTCCTCCAACCGAACCGGTAGAATACTATTCAGATAATGAGTTAAATAAATTGGCATTGGGAAAGTTTTTTAATTACTTGGCTCGGGACTCAAGCAAACCGACCGAAAAAGGAAAAAAAAACACGCAGTGCAACTCAGCACTCGTTTTATGACTCGCCGAGGCTTTAGACGCATGTCCGAGCGAAGTTTAATTGGATTGTTTCAGTTCAGAGGCTCGGGTTTTCCATCCCTGGTTTTGTACTTCGTGTTTTTTAAGGATGCAAGCGAAATGTTTTATTAACAGCAGTTGTCCATTAACGGTGTTTCTACATGAAGTATAACTGGAAACAGTCGCTTCCAGCGAGCATGGCTGTTTGCTCTGCACCCGCAATCGTAATTTGATGCCTTTTCATTTTCACAAAAAAAAAACACGGGAAGTTTAAAATAAAACTTTCCAGCAGAAAAATCTTTTCCGATATTTTTGTTAAGCACAATGATCCGAAGATAAGCCAATCGCTATTCAATGTCATTTGCAATCACAGTATTCGTAAGCCGTAGGCATCCATGAATCACGCACAGTTCGTAGAATTTGTAGAGGGGAAAAGAATAAATCAAAAATAAACAGGCATCTTCCCGGAACGAAGATTGATTGATTGATTGAACGATTTATTACGTGCCAAGTGACAGCTATGTATGCAAAGAATAGAAATAGAGCAACAGGTGTAATAATAGCTGCAACCAGTGATTGCTGCATGCTAACGTCGTTAAGGGTGTGTAAGGACAAATTGACAAATCGTTTAGAAGTGTTGTCGCGATGAAGGAAAAATAATGGTAGTTATTTTCAACGAACCGCCTGTATGACGTGTAGCACTTTGCGCTTTATTCGGTTGGGGAGGAGAGGGGGTGGTGGTGGGGATGGAAAACGACAAATCCAACAAACTTGTTAACAATCCATTCATAGGAATTTACCACCATGCGTTGAGATTCGATGAACACAATACACTTACCTGTGGCATTGCATTGACGAACGCAATGAACCAGGCGCCGCCGAGCATAATTTTACCCCGCTTGCGGGCGGCCGACACGCGCAAAGGATATATCACAGCAAAGCAGCGGTCGAGCGACACGCACACCAGCACGTTCGAGCTAAGATACAGACAGAAGGCGCGCATGAACAGGAACACCTTGCAGGCAACGTTACCGGCGTGCCACTGCACTGTGATGCGCCATCCGACCTGCAAATAAAAAAATGGCAAACGAGGTGAACAATGATGCAAATTAGTACCATACTGTTGCTTTACTAACAAGAGAGAGAGGGAGAGAGAAAGGGGGAGAGAGGGAGAGAGTGAAAGTGGCTGGTCGGTAAAGATGGTAAATGAAGTGTAAACTGAAGCTACAGGGAATGTTACACCTGTCCTTCGTCGTAGGCACACTTCGTTTCGAAAAAGTCACAACCCCTAGAGGTCAAGGATCGGAGGTGCTAAGGGCACTTAATTATTCACAGTCCGTTACGTTTTTGATGGGTTGAGCAGTTAAAGCATACACTGAAAATATCACTAACATGAATGTTCACTTAATGCCTTGTCTCTCGATTGCAAGCGTTTCTGAGAGGGAAAAAAATGCATGTGCATGATTTTTGTTCCTGATAAAAGGATTTGTTTCTTTCAGTGCAAGTGCAAACAGAGTGAAAGGAAACGCTCCAAGTCAAAGTAATGCTCAATGAATTGAAAAGGATTCCATCATCTCAGGTTGATTGCGAAGAAGGGGAAATCAAATTTCTTTGTGAAATACGCTTCCGATATATTCCGAAGCTTCGTACTAGATGCATCCGATGCAGGCATCGAGTAGAATTTCCTTACCAAACCACCCACGGTGCAAAAAAAATGTTTGAAGAGAGGAAATGCAATTTTCTCTTGCACGGCTCAACCGAGTGTTCGTTGTATACACGTTTCTCGAAAAAAACTGAAGCTAAATTACAAGCAAATCATCGACACCAAGTGCTTTATCAATAAACGTCGTCGGCGTTGGAATGGTTGCGTGGTTTTTACGCTTTGAATATACATGTCTGTGATAGGAAGACAACTTTTTAACATGGAGGAAATGTAATACGATTGTAATTATGTTTGCACAGCAAGGAAACAGTTGAAACAAATCACACTAGAAGATGACTGGCATTGCATTTAGCACGGTTTGTTAGCAAAGCTTCTTAGATGCTTGCTGAAACTATTAACGTACATTGTGTGATGTCAGAGCGGATTAGAAAAGGATGTTTAACATTAGCTACTTATTGTTGATAGCATTCGTTACTTCTTGGCGTATCAAATTTGTCAGGATCTGTAAAAACCGGGTTTTTTTTCGTAGTGACGGCCAGGCCCGTATTGTGTGTAAAAACAGGTTAAATGTAGCTAAATAATCAGGTTTAATCAAATGAAATGAATCAGATCATCTCACATTTCATTCGATTAACTACTTTAAGCCCTCGCCTCAATCCAAATGCGAGTGTACGAGATGATTTCTACAACTATTCAACTTCATTCATTACAGTTATCGAGAGCTACAATTCGACTTTTACTATCATCCAAAAGTTTTTTTTTCCGTTTTTATAAGTTTTTGGTAAAAAATAGAATGAAGATAAATTTAGATGATTTGTGCTGTAGCGATGCCAGAAGTTTCAGGATATACAACAGAGATTATGCTTTGCGATGTTATTGCCTATCCTACCTGATGTGATACATTATTAAATTATTCATTTCACATCCAATTATCCTCACCTTCTTCTCCTTAATGCTCCAGCGTGACATAGATTTTGAAAATCATCTTTTGAATAATGCAGATACTCTTTAAAGATGGTGAATTAATTTAATAATAGAAAGCGCTGATGAAGTGTGGCAGGGTACAAAACTGCGCGATGAAAAATAATAAGCGAAGCTAATGAATGTTTTAAAAATGCAGATTTGAAAGCAAATATTTATTTTCACTGAAGCTTTTGCCTTTAAACTTTTCGAACCAAAAAAGGAAACATGCTTTTGCATTTTAATGCGCGAATCGTGTATCATCGCTATCCCCACGGCACATGTGTGTATGTAGAATTAATTTGATTTTGAAAGCACGTACCGTTTGCAGTGATTCGAACCACAGCTGGTTGCGGGACCCGTGATTCGTGGTCCCTGCCGACAACCGAACGCTTGCGGGCTACACATCGTCTCGGTTAAGTTTCACTTACCTCCAGTGGAATCATGATGAACGCGACCATTAGATCGGCCACGGCCAGATGGCAGATCATGAGACTGACGCGGGACCGGCGATGGCGCCGGGAGCGGAACAGTGTTATGACAACCGACAGATTGCCGCCGGCTGCTATCACAAATAGGACGCAGTACACGATTATGACGGCAACGGTTGAGTCGGTGTGCCCTGAAACGAGGTAGAGAGAGGAAAGCATGCGTTTAGTGTGGTGTGGCGTGTCGGTCGGCAGCTAAACTCTGCTGCAGCTAGAAATAAATGCGTTTTCATCCCCGGAACGCAACTAGCTGAGATAGCGCAGCATACCAGGCGAACTGGTTACAGCTTATAACTTTGTTGACGCACCGAGTCAGGAAGATGCATGGTTAGAATGTTTACGTCTTGAAACCCGCGATCCGTCGAGTGGGAGGATGGACCTCGTCTAATAGAGCCGCTTCAAACAGTTCAAACCTGGCTGCAAAGCAAGATATCCGGGAAGCTGGTATTTGTGGTAAGCTTTGCCGGATTTGTAGAGAGAGAACATAAGAGGGTAAGGATCGGTACTTAAGAAGTGTTACTTGAGACAATCTCAAATCTTGGAGTAGCCAGAAAGTATGTGTTATGTGTAACATAACACCGTTTTATAGCTAATTTTGCATTAAAGACGATTTAATTAGTCCTAACATTGTTGCGATTAGTTTATCATCTTACAATCTTTAGACATCAATCGTCTTTCCCTGCCGGACGAAGCCATGTGTGCTTTTGAGGATTTGTTATCTATAAGTAATATCTGATGTGGAAGAATCAAGTTACTTCCTCTGAACGTTCAATTATGCATCAGCAAACAATGTCTGTGGTTGTGGTCCCATTAGCACTGAATGCATTTGATTAATTGTATCAGTTCACCTACCGTATGGTATGGTTCGGAAGCCTCAAGCACAACAACCATAGGGTGGATGCTTCTCCACAAACAATGTTCAAAAGTAAGATGAATTTTTGTTTGTGTAAAGTTAGCTATATTTCGATCGATTAATCAAGCAATGTAACAGCACTGATCCATCGATAAGATTCACTCGAGCATGGTAAAAAAAGTTATTCTACCGATAGCTCTGTTACAATAAAAATAAACAGTAAAGTTGTCCTATCCCAGGGCTTCCGAACGTGCAAACTCCGATGCAAAAAGCGTCTATACTTGGTACGTACCATTTCGTACCATATTTATAATTCTTTTCGGTTCTTTTTTTCACCAGAAATAACAAAGTTCAATGACAATCTTTAAAAAAATGAGACTTCTCATTTACTTCTCCATACAAATAATGAATGGTAGTTCACGGTGATGGCACTGGCAAATGACTTACCAGCATGCATCCCAATTATTCGGTAGATGTGATTCGATGGAGTTCCAAACAAATTTGATCCACAATAATCATTTGCATTTGTAATATTTTCCATTTACTGTCCCCGATCCTTGATAAGTGTTCCGATGAAAACAACCCAGCCGACTGGCAGGTGTAGCTTGTTAAAAGGGCAAAACAAAATATAACGACACCATGTGCTGCGGATTGCTTTCAGAGTGGAGAGCAGCAAACACACGGAGCATCAAATCGCCTGAAGGTATGCAATTTTCACAGCATATCGGTGATGTTTATATTTTTAACAGCTTGTATTCTATTTTACCAGCAAAGCCAGCACCTGACTTGATTCACAGTCTTCCTGGTTCTCAAGACGATACTTCATTCTATAAATACTCGCACTACTTGTAGTGGTACTACTTGTAGTTTGTACACCGTATAAAATCAGATGCGATTGTAGGTGGAGGATTTTCTATGACAAAAATGTAATTTACTTTTATTTGTGAGCTTGTGCAGCAGTAATAGATCGTGGCTGTGGAAAATACGTGATAGTTGTTTTTACAGCCCAGAACGTATCGGATGACGTCATGCTCAGCTCATTGAAAAACATGAGGCAAAACATTCCTTCCGAACCATTCGATTGGAAACCAATTACAGTAAAAAAGTGTCAAAAATGCGTCGTAAACCATAATGCCTTCACTTTTCTCCTCACAAAGGCAAAGGTGATCACAATTTACAGAAAATTTCCAAATTGTTTGTCAGTAAGGTAACTTTTTCCAGAAAAAAAAACAAAACAAAAAACAAAAGTTTTGCATTGTGATCAAATTTAATTTGTGTCTTTTTTTGCGAAACAATCACAAATGCAGAGAAGCTCATTATTTCGAGCAGCAAAGTGTGCCAATTAGTATATTAGCACTACGGTCGCCGAAGCAATTCTTATCCCATTTGTGTTTGTGTCCGGAGAGGACAGATTTTCATAGTCACTGAGGAGATTTGCATAATTGAATACATCTTTCGCTCGACGAGCGACCGAAAGCAATGTCATGGAAATCTTCGGAAGAAATTTGAAGCAAGCAAAAACGAGAAAGACAAACGATGAGTACTGCCAACCAATGCTATTAGTGTTCCGATTTTCGAAGTCGTTATCTGCCTTTTGCCACTTCGTAAATCTCACCTCCGGTAGCTGCAGATGCGAAAAGATCAATGGTTTTGCTTCCGTTTGCATTCATTCGGTTAGATTGATTTGTGGTATGGAGGCACAAACGTTTAATTGGGTTATTGCTTTGCTTAAGATCGGACAGGACCATGGCTTAGTCTGAGTGAGTACGGCTAATGAACGAATGAAACCAAGGGGCAATTATCTTCCCAACGTTCCCAAGCAAAGTTAGTGTTGTGATGAGTAAGGTGAATGGTAGACGTAGTTTCAACGTAGAGTGCTGTTAGCTGCTCCAATGTGGTTTATAAACGACGAACAAGTCGACGCTTCTTATGAGGGTTCTCGTTCGTTTGCAGGATATTAAATTCTATGCGATTTATTTGATTTTATATCTCGAATTCGGGGATCACCGAAGCAAGAAAATCCTCGTCCTGCAGTAGCCCTGGGTCAAGTTGATTTATTGCCCTACTTCTGGTGAAATGGAACGTATTATCAAACATACACAAGTAGCACGGTTTAGAACAGCTTGCCAACGATACTGGTATTATTTGTTTTGATACGTGCCCTTTTTAATACCTTTGTGCTTAGTTTGCATTACGCATTGCCTATGCTAAAGCGTTTCTTTCGAAAAACACCCACTAATAGTAAGTATTGATAAAAGTATTGTTTGTAAGCACATTTGTTAGTAAAGTATGCAATCTGTGCGACAAAACGCCTAAAGTTATGCAAATATACCACCAAACTCAGCAAATAGTAATTTCTGTTTTCAATTACCGGTCCGAGATAAGAAACAAACAGTTTAATCTCAGTCGCAATAGATCATACGTGTATCTATGTATTCTGACAGTGTGGAATAGACAATTTCATATAGCTGTTTCTGTAGCTGACTAAGCGCAGGAAAAACAATTTTCAACAGTTGGTGCATCGCTTGGTCAGCATATCACAATTTTGCTAAAAGTTTCCCCGAACAAAAGTTTGAAATTAATTTTTTTTTGCGCTGAAATGAACAAGTTCTATGCAAAAGTTTACATTGTCACACTGGTGACGCTCTAGCGCGTTGACTGTAGGCGTGTGAGAGTATGAGAAAAAAGAGAGAAAAGTTTAATTCGATGAAAGAAGCATAATTTTACACATACTTTTCGTCCCAGCACAGGGACTGGCTATGCACCATAATTTGATAAACCTTGAGAAGTTTATATTTATTGTATTTATGTCCCTCGAGCCACCCATCCAAAAATATGTTTCAGGTGGTGTAAATGGTGAATGAGCTTTTTACGGGAGATCGATCGAGAAACATTGTAAGTAAAGTAACAAATCCATACACAATCAGAACAGCATTTAAACTTCTTCCACAATATCCGCCGATAATGCTTTTCCATTAATGGCCCGCAGAAAACGCCTCCGCCCCTGATCACGCGCAAAATTCATCTACGTCGGTTGCCCGCTTTAATAGCGTTTAGTGTTCTTTTCACCCATTGTTCCGTCGCACTTGCACTTTAGCGAAAGGCTGTCAATTTTCAATAAATTCCACGTGATTGTTTTACCCCACCACCCACTCCACTCTCACTCCGCAGCAGGTTTCTAATCAACAAGGTAAATGGAAAGTTTGGTTTGTATTTGTCTTGTACGGTATCTTCATGTTACGCGCCTACCTGTCACCCACGCAGCTTGAATTTTTGTTTCGCTGGCTCATCCTACGCACTTTCGTTCTCGTTCACATTGTTCCCAATTTTCACCAAAATGTCACGAAAAAGAGCAACATTTTGTGAACCGCGTCAAAGGAAAAGTTTTGCTGAGCGCGGCTACGCTGCATGAGGAATCTTTTGTCAACATGGTAGCAGGACCAAGGGGAGTGGGGAAATTCTTAGTCCCTTCTTTTGCGCTTCATCGGGGAAAAGTGATGACTAGGTTGCAAAAGAAATTAAACTCAGTGAAAAGTGCTCGAACAGTGGAGAAAAGGAAAGAAAAGCTCTATCACACAGTATTGACACACTTCCATTCGGTGGACGCCGACGGAAGGCGGCGAGGAATGTTTGTTATTCCGCGGGTAAATTACGAGTCCATGATGCTTTGGTGCTGCGATTCTTGTTTTTGCTCCCAACAAGGGATAATGTAGACAATCATAACTTTGTTTCGGTGTTGCGTTCAAAATGTCAGAGCCCATTCATTGTGTTTTTCTCGCCACTGATAAACTGTCCGGCCGGTAGATAGATGTAGATTGAAGATACATTTTCTCGCACCTAAATCATGAATTTGGCCAGACGGTGCGTGGTTTTCTGGAAAGTTTTACAAGCCACAAACCCACACAAACACCGCGATGCCATGTTGTGGAAGCCACGAACCGAACTTTAAGCGCTTTTTGGCTACAATTCGGCACACACCAACTTAAAGTGTACAAAACGCTGTCTGTGGGTTGCCGGTTATTGCCATCGACTGCTGCTCCAGCTCTCTTGTGTAAACCACCTTCCATCGGCGCATAATTTTCAGTTGGTTCCTTCGTTCGACAGTAAATCGTTTGATATCGTAAATGCTGTGCTGTCGTCTATACCAGGATACATAAAATTCTAAAGCTATTGCCTATATTTGTGTTTTTTTCCCTGCTACGTTACAAAGCTCTAGCTCAAGCTCCGGCCAAACAGTTGTTACGCCCCGGGAGTGAAGAAACTTGTTCCATTCGGTTTCGAGTAATCATGAAAGATAAAGTGCTCTAAGCGCGATGAGATTTTCAAAGGACAGAACAATTAATTTTCATTCAGCTTGCCTCCCTTACGGGGACAAATCGTTTTACTTTTACTCCATAAATTGCTGCAGTTTTGCTATTGTTCTTGTTTCTTGTTGCTTCCTGGCAACTGCCTGGACTCATTGCTTGTGGCCCGTTAGCTGATTGGTGGCGTGACTAAGGCAGGAAGTGAACAAAAGTTGACCTTACCTTGGCAACAACATGGTGGAAGTTTCATCTGCACGGTTTTGCAATCATAAACAATTTTAAACAAGCCGAGCTGAATTTTGTGCAACGTAAAACATCAAAGGAAATACTTTCAGGTTTCGAGTTGAACACTAATGTTGAAATGGTATTTTGATGGCACTTTTGCTGGTTCAGTAATAGTAATGTTATTAACCTTCATTTCAATGATCACCTTCCCGGGCATGTTTTGCCCTTTTGATTAATGTAAACATTTTAAGTAATGAAGCTATCTGCTAGACATGTTAGGAATGCTTATGAAAACATTTATTCTAACAAATTAGCAAATATTATAATTTGGCAGTTTGTTAAATATATTCTTTAATTCGATATTCGATTTGTACACATCTCTTTTACCTCGGTAGGTAATACGTAGCGTAGTTGTGTTACCTAGTCGTGTAGGTGGTTATAGAATTAAAGCTGTAATTTTGGTTATTGAAACGAAGTTTAAATCAACGGTCTCTAACATTACATATTTTATCTCTATTTTTCACTACTCCAAACCATTTATATGAAGTGCAGTGCATTCAATATTAGTTCAATATTTAGCAATACTATCAACGTAGCGGCTACTATTTTATTTTTACATGCTAAATAAGCCACCTGTTTTGAATTTTCGCCCATAGCTATGCAATTCGCAGGCTTTTGATTGTTTTTGACGATTCAATAAGTTTGTCCCTAAAATAGGGCAATTTTGGATTGAATTTGCCGAAAAAAAAACTTTCGTTAAAGGTGAATTAAAATATTCCCAGTTATGTTGAGCGCTTTCGAAGCTTCTGTTAAACATGTTCAGGCTTTCTAATTTTCAACTACACCACATGTTCATAGCCATTCATTAAACGGTAACTAGCTTTGCCTGCCACATTTTAATTACACAAAAGGAACATTCTGCACTAGGAATTAAATATACAATAAACATACGACGTTCACACAAAAGTGCGGCACGATCGCTAACCAGTGTGGGCCCAAATTTTAGGCCATTTACACATACTGCTTGTTCGAGGTAGACGATGTATTGATGTTGCTGCTGCTACAAACGACCATCTAATCGTTTCGCCATATTGTTTGGAATGCACCCAATCGCTCTCGCCAGCCACAAACCACACCGTTGCTCGTGATCGAGAGCGTCACCAGGCCAGGGCAATATAGCCTGCCAAAAGTGAGCTAGCTTAAATTTATCGTCATTTGCATTGCGTGTCCTCGCTGGTTGCCAAATAAAGGGTGACCGAGTGGCCAGTAGCGTAATCGACGAGCATAAACTTCGCCCACGTGGCAACCGTCCTATTCCTTTGCATGTGAGCGCTCTTCGCGTTCGACACTTTGTGGAATTAGTTTTGCACTTGGCGCTGAAGTTGGTTCGTCGATGTTATTGAACATGCTGGTGCGCTGAACGCAGCCGGGACGCTGGTTCTGATGCATCGAAACGGAGCACAGAATTAATGTGCTAGAAATTAGGACAAGATTTACGGTTCTAGATAGTGCTGAACGCAACACAATGGTACTAAAATTGTTCATTATCTCCGATACGATCCTTCTAGCTTACTGTAGTGTGCGAAACGGTGTGAGAATCTCATCTAAAACAGTGTATAATGAACTGCATCACCATCATCGAGCCACATGCGCTTTTACTCTGTCAACTACATGTGGCAGTGGATGCTGATGTTGATGAGTTTATAGAAACTTTAATCATACTAGAATTGATATGAAACATATTTAGCATAACTTCACGTTCATGAGGTAACTAACCAAGCTTCCGCTTTCGAAGCAATATTAACAAAATGCATTAACAGTAAACGACAGGCCGGTTTGCTTAATGAACGATTCCTTTAGCGGATAAGAGCGTACCATGCCAACTCCACTAAGCCAGACCACTATTTGTCCATTATCCACCAAGAGCTTCCACCACGGTCATGGCGTGCGCCTTGCGCGAAAATAATTTCCATGTCACTGCCACGGAGCAATCTGCAGTAGAATTGGTCCCGAAGCACTTGTCCCCGGTGCGAAATAGGGTATTTAATTAACAGACAGTGAGCCGGTCGATGCTGGTGGACCCGCATACACATACGGCAGCATGGGAGCTTCATTTATGCCAGCCCTTAATTTGTTTGTCACTAACACGGACACGCACACGGACAGATGTGGGAGGATATTCCTTTCTCGCTTTGTTTCTTTTTTTGTGCTCGCGAGCGGACAATAATTACAAAGCCTGGTTTCTGAGAGTGAAATAATTCTCCAAGCCGATAAAATAATCGGTTGGATCCAGCACTACGGCATGGGCCGTACTGGCCCGGGTGAAAATGACCAGATGGCACACACTGACTGGAGCTTGACCGTTTTGCTCGCATTCTACCAGTGGATAGGATTCATTTTATATGGCGGACCGGCTTATCCCAATTACTGGGAATGGATCTCTCTCAATAGTGACTGAAAGTGGACTGTGTGCTGTTGTGTTACACTCAGCTTTCTCAATAGAGTGTGTGAGGGCGATTAAATTTCACTGAACAATGCATTCTATGGACATGTGCTTCAGAGACGGGTCAGTTTTTAATGACGTTCACAATAGCGTATGAACGGGAAATAAGCTTAAAAGGACGGACTACTTAAAAAAAACGTACAAACAATCCGTTCACGTGTAATGCGTTTCAGTACGCGCTGTGAAACTTGTTCAGCCCGAAAGTATGCAACCCGTAAGACAAATATATTCTGTTGAGAAGCGTTACGTTAGATGTTTTTATAATGGACGAAACAGCATAAAAACATAACTCAACCTTTCCCGAATGTGATAAGCGCTCGAACGAGAAATCAATTTCATGCGCAAGCTCTCTTTTCACAAGCAAACAAACTCATTTCGACGAAGTGTGTTTTTAAACTGTTCCCACCGCTCGGTGCTATTTCGAGTGATGGTAAGCAGGACGGTAGCATTGCCACGGTTTCGTTTTGCCCGGGTAAAACAAATACCACGCAACGCCGGCTCACAAACTGTTTCCAACCGTAGAACACTAATATTTGTTTTTCATCTCAAGGCCCGACTCCACGAGTAGATCAATCACTTATCTTGCAAACTTGGGGCTCCTCTGTGCTGCGATGTGATGATGAAGACGAACCGACCGAATTGCTGGAAGATGTGGCGAGACTGGTAATGGCCTTTTCGAGGTTGGTAATAATTTATGAGCCGGTTCGATTGATTCAATTGTTCGTCGCTTGATTGCACTTACGCTCTTAATACTTGCACGCCTCCTGTTGCCGGATTGATCAGGTTTGTGCTTCGCTTTTGGGCGTTAAATCCTGTTCCAGTAATCTGGTTCCGGCGTTTCTATTGCGATGTGTTAGCTACCTAACTTATGCAGCTTTTCTTCCACCACCATCAATTTAATTTACTCATTGCGCTCAATCACATCAGACGACAGTGATTGTTTCGGTACCTATTATTGATTGACATTTTACACGATTCATTTCGCAGGGCCTCAATTTTCATCCACCGTCTTATGACTAAAGCATCCTCTCACGGCTCATGGCTCAAAACAAATGAACCGCTTGTCACCATCGCAGAAAAAGATGTCATTTTGTCGGAGGAAAAGCTCAACACACAACCGACCGGCTTCCGATACTCCCCGAGGACACGTACTGTTACTGGAGCTGATCTCAACATAAGTTTATTTTCCGTTAACCCTCTTTGGAAGCACACCTTGAGCAGATTGAGATGTCAAAACAAAACAAAAACGGAAGGTATGACATCATCCAAACCATACAGGTTTGTTAGCGAAAACTCTTTGCACACTCACTCAGTTAGTGGAAAATTACCTACCAACGGGCATATGTATCTGGCAGACACAACAGTAGCCGCAGCACAGCAGCATTCCCCAATTTCCTTTCTTGAATGCATGAGCGAACAAAGGGATAAAAACACAAGCAAACGCTGTAAAGTACAAAGTCATCTCTAGATGTAATAACATGTAGACAGCGTCAGAATAGAAGTTGTGGCTGACTGGCACATCCCAGAAGTACTGAATGTGGCCCCCGACAGACTGAACCACTACTGGTTTCGCTTTTGAACTTGAGCCGACCGGGCGCAAGTTTTTTGCTCTTCACCTTGATTCAGCTTATTCAGATCATGTTCAACACAGCCCTTGTCATCAGCTTTCAGCTGCAAGCTGTATATCCTTGCCAGAGAGAGAGAGAGAGAGGCTACTAAGCGGATCACTAAAAGGATTAGAATGTGCTGCCCTCTCCCCTTTTTGCACGACGGAGCAGTTGAAGAAAAAGAACGCCTCTGAGTAAACAAGCTACCGGCTTAGACACTGCTTCCCTTGGGTTGTCGCGGTCCCGGTAAGGTGAGATTGCGAACAGGCATTCACATAGCAGAATGAGAGTTGCTACCCTTTCGTAGCTAAAGGGCATTTCCACCAACTTGGTCTCTACGCAGTAAATGATTTTACACGGTGGCTTCGCGACAAGTTGCTGACATTGACTAGTGAGCTTTTCACCTGTCAACGACACAGGAAGACATGGGACAAACGATGAGAAATAAATGAAAACTGTGATTTTGTAACACCGTACAACAACTTGAGCAATCCTGTAAGGTATCCTTGGCAGAAAGTGAAGAAAGTGGAAAATGCGCCTGAATGTATGCAATTAAAAAGGCAAGAGGGCATTATTATGTCCACTGCTCAAGCTTGTATGTCTTAGTCAAGGGGAAGCTGGACCATATCTTAATTGCAGCCTTGAGATGCTTTTTGCTGCCTACATGCACTAATAATATTTTCCCCATAGATATTAACGGAATGGAAACGGTCTTAGTTACTATTATATGCATGGCCATTCAGCAAGGTACAAATGATGCTTTGTGCTATTCCATGTTTCCTCTTTTTTCCCTCATTCACAGCATACTCATACACATATAGAAAAAAACAAAGAGCACCTGAGCATTTAAATCCTCTACCATTAGGCAAAATAAAAGAGAATGACTCTACAATATGATTCCCCGTTGTTGTAGTTACTAGAGTACAATTCCAACCGAAATGAAAAACCAACGGACAAACGATGCAACCAATATCGAACAAAAGACTCCTGAAACTAGCGCTTGTTTGGCATTGTAATAGCTTTGCCTTTTTGTAATATAATGCTCAAAAAAGCGCACTGAGATGAAAAATTGTGATGAGAGCATGTAAGCTGAAATCTCTTCATTCTATCGTACCGTGCGGTTCTTAAAAAGCCCCCAAAAATGTGATTATTTCAAACACGAGCATGAGGTTTTGGTTTTGTTTGTTTATTTGTTGTTGTTGTGTTTTATATGGTGATTCTTCTCAGGAAGCACAATTTTAACTCCAAAGTTAAGCCACGTAGCAGTAATGTTCGGGGCTACACACATCCACGTGGGATGGTTATTTAGTAGGTCCGAAGAATAAACAAGAGAAAAAGGACACCGTACAAGTACCGTCAATGTTTTTTTTTCTTCTGTTATTTCTGTGTTTTTGTACTTAAATGATCCTTTTGACCTTTTTATTTTTATTTGCCTTTTTGTTTCTCAACGCATGCTTCGTGTCGGTTGGAATTACAAGGCTTTGCTGGCCACACTACACAGTATCTGCAGTGGATGCAGATACCAGACAAGAAAGGATGTCGACACTCAAGGCCTATGGACTCTTCATTAAAGTCATTGCGCTGGATGTATGGTGACTTGCGGTGGTGTGGTTTTTTGGTTAAACATTTGCACAGGACAGCTCTTGGGCCCGCTGAGTGTTCGTGTTAAAAACCCTCAGAGCAAATAACGGTTGAAGCCTTTTTTCAAGAGCAAACCTTCTTTGGCAGTAAGATGAAAGAAATAACGCCCATCTAGTCAGCACTGCCGCATTCGATGCTACGGCGAAGGGCACGGCGGTAGATTCCAACAAATAAATCTCGGTTATTTATTAGAGAGTTCGCACACTCACTTAACGGCCGGAACGTGATACTGTAGAAGCGGCAGCTAGCAAAAAAAACGACCCACTAACGCTCTCATGTAAACCACTACACGAAGTGGGCCCTCGATTATGATTATCTCACGCAATAGCATGCGTGAAGGAGCGGTGGAGCGAAAAAATGCAAGTTCCCCTCGAAAAAAGGCTCCCCAAAAAGCCTTCCCCATCGGGTGCTAATTTCTTTTCATCTTGGTTGTAGAGTTTTGGCGCTCAAAGCTTTCCAACGCTTCCAGTGTTGCTGGTGGGCAGACCGTGTCGTGGCAAATCTGCCTTAGCTTAGCTTGTCATTTTAATTGCGAAATTTGTAAAGGATTTCTTGGCCACGAGTGGAGGATGTGGGTAGAATGTGGGGAAAGAAGCTTCCTTCCGAAGGGCAAAAAATTAGCTAATGCATTGTACCGCCGAGCTCTAACACCAGAGATGTCTTGTTTCTTGTTTTTTTGTGTTTCAGCGGTGCCACAAACAATGAAGGCAATTTTTCAGGCTGCCGTGCGGCTGGTATTAGGGTTCCTTCTTTATCCCCTTTTCCCTACCCGGTGAAACAATTTAATATTAATGCGAGTTTTAATTGAAGTAAAAGGGGCAGAAACTTCAATTTGTTAAAAATGGTGCCGCACAATGGGAAACGGCTTCATTAGCATGCAGACCGAAGCGTTGGTGGGAAAATGAGCCATTTAGGTAGCAAAATTCGCGCCATAAATAGGAAAAATCGCTCTTTTCTACATTAGGGCTTGATGGTAGCGTTATTCGGGTGTGTCGGTTGTATCTGGGTAAATGAAGCTTCTTTTACTTTACCTTCTGTTTCACTGAACATTGATTTTGAGCATTATTTTTTATTAACGTTACTTAAATTTCAATTCGTTTTTCTACTAACGCTTTAAAAACTTTACTTACCTCAAAATTTACAACTTTCACTCCTCTTTTCACAGCTTTTCATTAAATAGACCAGATGATGCCTATCGCGCTGAGTAACGTACGTGCGAACCCTCACAAAGCATCCTCTAATGGAGGTGTAGATTAATTCTATTAATCGCCACAGCTTTTGAACACTCCTTCAATCCACCTCCTCTTGACCAACACTCTGGCACGTACTCGAGTACTGGTTTTTCGCATTTTTGCCAGCAGTTCAGCTGGGTGGGAAACATTGAACAGGGTTTTTTTTATACATTACCCTCCCACCACACGCCGTGGGCCACTGCCGTGTAGCTATAAAAATTAAGCGTGCTATTAAAAGGCAGCGGAAAGCAAGCGTCTCGCGCTGATTTATTATCCTTACACCATCCGCACCGATAAGAAGGATTGAAATTATCTAGCACCTTTGGCTCCGTTTTGTAAGCAGTCACCGTTCTGCCGCAAGCGATGTCTGCTTTCATCTCGACCCCAAACCGACCGGCGAGACGCTGCGAGACGGATGAGGTGTTAAGCGAACTCGAACATCTGTGTTGCAACATAAATAATCCAAAAATAAAGTACAGCATACGCCCACAGGTACCCAAATTGCCTCCCAAAAAAAAAAAAAAACGCTGTTGACATTCATTTTCATACAAGCACGTGCGCGGAGGAGTTATTGATATGTTTTATAGAGGTGCGCTGTCTGTCTACCGTTGAGGAGACGGCAGGCTCGCTGGAGCCCCTTTTTTTCGCGTGGATCCCATGGATCGAACGTAAAAAGGTTTCATTACGTCCTGTGTAAACTTTCCCCGCTCGAAACTCGAGCAGTGGTGGAAGAAGGGGGAGGGGATGGTGAAAAAAAAGCCCTAGTTCTCCACCTCCTCTCGCTGAAGTCTCTGGCCGGTTCTGTGTATCACATGTACGATGGGAAAACGGTATTCCTGCCTTACCTGACTGATTCCGTGCTCTAACTTTATCTTTCTCCCTCATGTATTTAGGCATGTATGTGTGTGAGTGTGTGTGTATGCGAAAAGGGGTTTTGTGGTTGCGAACGTGTGATACCACATGATAAATGCCCCCAACAAGACACGTGTGGCAAGACGGATGCGTAGTGCCGTGCGGTACGGGTAATGGACAGAACATAAGTCTTCATTGCAGCAGTGTACTGTGTTTGGGTGTTTGCGATTCAGATGGTTTCCGGCAATGGTTTCCCCCTCCCATATATGTGAGTCTCCCAACCCAACGTAAAACGACCTTCCCTGGTGTGCAAAAGGGTTTTAGAATAGTTTCATTTTTTTTCGCATGCCTTTTCCGACCAGCTGTTCCGTACCGGAATGAGCACATATTTTATGGACCACCGTTTGACAGCAGAATGGGACCCGAGGGAACGGTGGCCCACCGTAATAAAAAGGGCCACCGAAAGACGATCGAACTAGTGTGCCGTGAATGCGCGCGATAAGTATCATCTAATACCGATTGATGGTGCATTTTATGGGTGCAATCTTGCGACTCGCCCGGATTGGCCTATCGAAATGAATATACCCGTGAGCATTACGCCCTCAAGGTGCAAGGGAGTAGGTGAACGAGCCTACCACATTGCTTATTAATTTCATGGCAAATTTATCCGTCTGACCCTTGGCGGAGAATAAAAGCAACGTCATGGTTTATGACTGGTGTGGTTTTAATAACCTTCCGTCCGTGCATTATTAACTGGTCGGGAGATAGAACGTAAGAGAAGCTCTTCTTTATTCTTTTTGGATAATTTTTTACGACTTTTAGTCCTAATCTTTGCTGTCTGTCAACTCTTTCGAGCAGCTTTAAATTGTCTGAGGCTGAGCGGAAAGCAGCAATCAATGTGCTTTAATGCTGAAAATCGTATCGTTTCGTAAAAAGTACGCTGGTAAAAGTTGTTAAAACTCAACAAGAAGGTAGGAGGGAGTTTCACTCATCCTGTTTGATAAACGCTTTTCACTCTGCTGTGGCTTAAGAATATTGTTTTTTAATCTTTTCTATTATTCTCCTTTTTACTCTGAACCACTTCGTTGTACTTTAAATGACATAAATGTGATTATTCATTAGAATTAATACCATTTTTTAACAACGATTACAAAAAAGTTAAAAAAGACTAATAAATGCCGGAAGCGTATTGTCCACTATGCAACGCTTTAGTCATTTGGAAATTGATATTGCACTGTATAAATATGGAGTCGTAACTCTCGCATGACGATATTAATTAAAATCTGTTTTCTCAGAGCAGATGGTACGGTTTCATCTGCTGTAATTAATGGAAAACCTGAAACACCAAAGCATAATAATCATTTGTTTATTTAATTCTTATTGCAATTAATAGAAATTCCAAACTCTCCGTACGTGCAATCGAAATAAAAATTAAACTATAGCAAAGTTTGTTTTTGCAATCAGTACAGTGTGGCCATACCCACTAAATAAAAGTATAATTTTATTTTATCCCCAGAAAAACTCGTTAAACAATCAAATAATATTGTGTAGCGTGATTGTGTTTTTTTTTTATTGGCGTTAACACCGCACTGATTTTCTATAAATCGGATCCCCATCCACGCTACGTGCTGTTCTGTACTTCCGACAAGTTGATCCATGTAGCACAACCGTGCCATTGCCAAACATACGTGAAGTTGTCATCTTGAAACGGACCACACCGCAAGATTATTCCGACAGCAAGCGAGATAAGAAGGAACGCAAAAGCAATTCAATCGCGCATTGATAAGAAAAGCGAAACTACCCAATGCAGACGACGGATGGAGCCTGACAGCTTCCGTCAGCTACATCCGGTTACAACCTCTTCTTAGGAGGAATGTAAGGGGCAATGTAAGGTACAGCAGATGAAAATTAGAACTGAAAGCATCTAAAACCCATTACGGTAAGACATTCGATTAAGGTTCGGAAGCAAACCGTAACGCTCCATCAGCCGGGGCTCGCTGATGGTGAGGGGGTGTATAGAAATTTGAAATTCGCCTACAAAAGCACGAAAGAGGTTTTAGTGTGATTAAAAGTTATCATTGACAGACAGACAGTGCTGGGCTGGAAAAGACAGACATAGGGAACCGAAGCGCCGCGGCAAGCTAATTATGTCAATCTGATTGCATAGCTGCGGGCGTTTTCGCCAGTCGATTTCGGTTTGAAAAACAAAGAGTGCGTCAAAATAGCTGGAACAGGATTAGAGAACATAGATAACGTAATGGTATAATTAAATTGCAAAAGCTTGTTTGTTCATCGTTTGAATACCGTTGAGGATTATTTTTATTAAATCGTCAAGCAATGGAATTTGTTTATTGCTGCACATCCACCCATTTTATCCTAACCACCATGAATAACGCGCATCCCTTTTAAATTTGTTGATATTTCTAATGCTCATTGAATATCAGTGGCACCTCAAATGCTCGCTTTCATAATTTCATATGTATAACGCTAATACTTACCAGAGCAAATTTCGTGCCAGAGCTCAATCAATGCTAGAAGGAATGCTGAATCTAATCACCTCACTGTTATCAATTACTCAATTGAACATGAGCATTGTGTTAAATATTTGTTAGCATAATGGCATGTTTTGCCCAATTATACCGGTTCGATAAGCGAGCGATTGCTTCTAGGGAATGCATTTCCGGCGTGCCTCATCATGAGTGTAGGAGAGTAATTGAGATGATTTCCCTATAATAAAGCCGCCGTTGAAATCGTAATTAGGATATCAATTAGCTATGTCAAACAGTATACACTAGAAGGTTGTCTAAAATGTGTATATTGAATAGACAAATAGGATTCATTTAACGATTGTAGGAGTTTAAATACAAGAGAAACCTTTCAAGTCATATTATACCGAGTGATATTAAATCGGAATATTATCGTACAGCCAACTTAAATAAACAGTTGAAATAATAAGCATTCAGCTGTTGAATCCTAACTGTTTTGTGTATTTTACATTTTAGTTACACTCTAGCAAAAACGATTCACAACTCGGACGTTCTTTGAGCTTTTTTGACTTTTTCACTCACTTTACTGCTAAACTTTCGCTCCTACTAAGCGAGCCAATTTGTATCCATTTCCTGGAACTTATCGTTATTGTTCAACATCAAACTCATAAACCTCTTAGCGCAACGGTGCGCCAGCTCTGGTGGCGATAGAAAGGGCTCCAAGGGAACGGACGGACGTGTAATGTATGGCCTCGAATAAAGTACAATGTATACAACAATCGGCATTAGACACGATAACAACATTACTCGGGGCGACCTTTTAAACACCCGTAAAGATTGGCCCCTCGTAGTCCCTTTGCTCTCCCTTGAGAAAGAAACAGAACAGAACTATTTCTATGCCGTGCTATATCTGGCACTGGCGGAACATACGACTGCGGATGGAGCTTTTACGACAGTCACTGCAGTCACTGTGGTCCGATGTACAGACTCGTTTTAGACTCGTGATTCTAAGTGAAATGTGACATGCCTGGCATCAATAATTGGTACCACCCTGCGAATCATTACCTGGAGCGGTGATGGTGACTTCGGTGCCATTTTTGTCCAGCCCGCCGAGCAGCCCGGAAACGTTGCCCGGCGCGAATCCACCGAAGCCACCGAGCCCGTACGGGTTGGAGCCGGAAAAGTTGCCCATGCCGGCCGCACTTTGAAGATACTCCTGCAGATATTCGTGCTGGAGGGAGATATCCATGATGTTGAGTAATCCAGCTGCCAGGTACATCCAGCCCACGGTTGGCTGCCCCGGTGTCGGCAGCGTCTAGTTCACTAGCGAGCGCACAACCTCATAAACTCCGGCGGTAACACACGGAACGGGGTGGGTCGTTCCTACGATCAGGTATTAATTTGCACTCGCTTAAATGAAGCCTTTTCTATTCACTGGAACACTGGAATGGCCCATTCCACACTTTTGAGAAACTGCCCTTGGAGCAAATCCTTTGCAGGCAGCGCACGGCACGAACGATGTTTCGCTTCCGGTAGGTATCATCCCACAACCGACTGAGATATTGTACACTTTACGACATGCTCATAAAAATTCCACACTACACTAACACCGACAGCACACACGTAAGATAGCCACGACTAATGGCGGATGAAGATGACAGCAATGGCTTTGTGCAGCCTACTCGATAAGGTAGGATCAGCAGAGGTGATTGCATTTCTCGAGCACATACCACGGCTAATGTGATTTCGGTCGATTCGATTCCCGAAGCGTGGAGCACAGAACCGAACCACTTCATTCACTGGTCTCAATAAGATGTCGATGATATGCGGTGCATATCTGACTGCATCTGCAATCAAAACCACTCAACGATAGATACTGCATCGCATCGTACTGATTAAGTGCAGCTTCCTTAAGCTTCCTGGGATATTCACTCTCAGCGTTAGGTAGCGCCACGCTAGACGTTTGAATTCACACGGGAAATCATTGCTAAACCGTTGAAGATCCGTTGGCAAGAGCTGTTGAATTCCTTCCTTTGCACGAGCACAGACACACGAGCTGTTCGGTCACAGTCGAGTAGATGACTGCTGAGTTGGGTGTTCGCAAAACCCCGCGCAAGGATGAGAACCGACCGCAGCTGTGGATGCTGTGGCTGCAGTAACAAGCAGGGGAAAAGGAACTCACCGCGAGTCACCCTTGCGACGGAAAGACATTTCCCCTTCGCGCTGGCGCATGCGAAATACCGATCAGTTTGGCGCTGGGGAACGTAGCTTCCACCGTGAACTTCAACTGTGACCCGCATTCCAACTGTTGCTCGAGTCCCGGCCTTCCTTATCTTCAGCTGAAGCTGAGCCCCCTTCTGCTTAGCTTCATTATTGGCCGCTATTGTGAAGGACACCAGTTGTGTACCGGTCCTCAAGTTTGATCGAAAACATCGTTTTAGCTAGGGTGCTCGGTACGGCTACGGTAGGTCCTTGGCGGCACAGATTGATTGATGTTGACAGTAGAGTATAATCCCCGCTTCCGGGTGTATTTTGTGACCCAGCAGGAAGCAATCGCTCCCTGCCACTCCTCCCGTAGACGATAAGCCGGTTGTCAGCAGCATTTGCTTTGCCCGGGACGGCTGGTAAGAAGTCTTTATAATCCCCGGCAATTCATTCGTCTAGGCAGTTTTTCTTTATAGCTCTGAAGGTACATAAAACTCACGGTCGTGCAATGGCAATGGTAGCGAGAGCTAATCCGGTTTTTTCTTTTGCTTTGAGACTTCACCGAGTTCACCGAGTTCTGTTTCATTTCGTTGTTTTCAATGCCTGGACAAACGGATGGTAGATTTTATTGTTGCCATTTTAAAAAGAAAGCTTTTGAAGGGCGGTTTCTTCGTTTGGCTCGGTAACTGCTACGGAGGGCATTACTTTCTTATCGATACAAAACCACACACACGCATCGCGTCACTTGGTATTGGACGATCCATAAAGTGTGTAGAAATCGAGCTGGATCGAAGCAAACGTGGTAGGTCAGCTACGGCACCAGCAACTCGCAGTGGGACCGTAACGTCAGTAGCTCGGTAGTATTCGAGGAGACGGCAAAGGTAGTTAGCTTTTACGTGATTGCCTCGTTACGTTCCGATTTGTTGGAGTAGGAATGCGTGAAGCGACAGAAAGCGTCGCAAGCTAATCGAATGATATTTATACGATGTAAGGAGCTGTGTGTATGATTGTGAAACGAGCAAGCCAAAGCGAAGAGCGCGCATAACCATCAATGTTGCCGCCTAAATTTATGCAATATCATTCCCGTAGCATTACAGCAACGAGCTTAACACGCAGAGCTCCATCAATCTTTATTAGAAAGGAAAATACGTTGAGGGTGTGGGGTCATCGAATTGAGCTCGAAAGCAAAAAGATCGATGCTGATCCTTAAATGGTGTCAAACCGAAGCATAATCCCGTAGCTAAAGAAAATTCCATCAAAACGATGTAAGCTTGTCTGGAAATTCGAACAATTGAACACAGTGGTCACAGCATGAATTGATTTTAAAGCCGTGGCTACAGTTACGAGCTGTACGTAAAGAAATTTGGGATGCAAAATAAAACCCACAAACACGTGTCAATGCTGCCAATGAACCCAATTACCCAATCGTACGTTATGCGGAAGCCACACATCACGAAGCGGATAAATCAAATTGAATGGAACGTTGAAAATACCACCAAGCGGTGCGATGCATATCGATCTGGATTCTATTCCTCACCTTCGTGATACTGTAACAGTAGTTTCCAGGACTCGTTCGTACGGTTTAGAGAGCATTAACAATTTTTATTGTGATCGATTTCCATTTCCTGCACGATGCGACTGTTGTGTAAATTGCTGCTTTAAATTTGTTGTTTTAAGAAATATATTTAAAATGAGGTATATCAGAAAACTAAATGGAATACAGAACACGCAGCTCATGGGTGCATAAGTGGAAAGAAGAAAACATTGCCAGTAATGTGAAAACATAATGTAGCTTTTTCATACATTCAGCATACCTACGGCACAATTGGCAGCGCAATAGCTTATAGTTTAGTGTTTGCATCACACTTTGCTGAAGAAACAAAGCAGACCTCCAAATCTCAAACAGCTGTCCACCACTCCCAACGCTTAATGCCAAATTTCCTAAACAGCATTCCACTTTAGATTGCTTTGAATTTTATTTGAAATCGTCCACGGTAGATGAAATGCTCGTCCTGGACTTGGTACACCTGTTCGTTTACTCGTCGTGGCTGGCTGCAATGATATCAGCCGGTGTGGGCTTAACGACATTGAATTGAGATCATCTCTTAACTGCGAGTGCCATGCAGAACGGTGAACCTCCTGCGAATCGCGCGTACGCTGCAAGCAATGATTCAATAAGCATCTGATAGTTGCATCAAACCGGAAGAAACATAGGATGGATGTTAATTAATGGAAACTAATGATGTACTGGATGGTGCTGTCGCTCAAGCTTTTTGGGCATGTTCCAAAACTACTGCACGAAAACCAGCCGTTTTGTTTGGCTTGTAACTGATTTTTGGGAATAAGTAGGACGTCCTAATCCTGTATAACGCCTTAGGCTTACTTTCAGATAGTAAAACGGCTTGATAGCGTTAACGAGAGCTACATGCTGATGTTGAAAAGTTGAAGTAGAGTTGTTATCGTGCGCTTCGTCGTCGTTTAGTTACTTTTTTATCGTATTTAAATTACAACGGCGTATGTGTGTTACTACTTGGTCGATGTTAGCTTTGGTTTCCACGATTCGTTTTTAAACGTTCGTTTTTCATTTCTGTTTCATTGAACCGTACTTCGGGACGTTTACATCGTATTGAAATATTCTGATGTTTGTTTTATGCTCTCAGTAACAAAGTTCAAGCTTCAAAGTTCAGGCAAAGGGTATGGTATGGTACTGTAAAGGTCAAACATTGATTCACTGTAGCAAAGAATCACGAACAGCAAACACTGTACCAAGTTCGTTACGCCCTTAAAGTACTTAACAAGGGTATTTAAAATGGTTTGATAGACACAAATGTAGATTGCATACTGTTAGTGTAGAGTCCATCTTTCTAATCTCCAGTTACTCATTTATTTACCTTTGTTTTGAATAAAATTGCGTCGACGCTGTGCGCATTGAAAATCGCCGTACAGTTATGTGTAACGCAACATATTTACCCAACCACAACATCCCTTCAAGATCGTTGCGATGTTACCAGGGCGCTTGAATTCGATTGTTACGGTGCAATCAAAAACCCCTCATCAGAATGCAACGAGAAAGACATTTATCTTGCAAGAATTGAATGTCTTGAAATACCTTAAAAAAGTAGAAACACTAAAACAAGTTCACTGACAGCTGTGCGGTAAACCTATCATTCATAATTGATGAAAAAGTATGAGGATTCATCGTTGTCTGTCTAAAAACACCGTAGTCAATATCTAGCTAGAAAAGGGTTGTAAATTTTGATGGACAATTCCTCACGTCCATGTATTGCAGCAAGTATGCAAGGCGCTGGAATAGCTCGTTACACGTATTTACTGACGACATGCAGACGATCGAAACGAATATCTGAAATGTCTGTAAAAAGTTGGTCGATTGCACGATCTTAAAAATCAAACGATTGCATTTCATCAAATATCTGCTCTCTGCACTATATACAAGAAGCAAAAGCTTCGAATGATAGTGAAACAATTTCTGAAAACACCGTCTGTAGAGGTGTATAAGTACAATGGTTTATAATTTTCCGATAAGCAAACTGTAGGAAAATTGAGACACCATCCAGCAGCCATCGTTCTGGTACCGAGTGCGAGGATTGCTTTCTAAGCAGAGCCTTTCATTTAACAGATTGTGTTAAACGAAATAACAAAGCTGTTAGTTTGGCTTGTTTGTTCGGCGCGATGATAAAGGATAGATAGGAAACCACCAAATGAGAATGATTTGATTTGACGAGTACATTGTTGCTTAGTTTCGTACAGTAAACAAAATAACTTTATTCAAAAAAAAAATTAAAATCAATATCAATGCATACGAGCGTAGAAGGTCTATTTTGGTGCACATATGAAATTAATGTATTTTACATTGTAGCACGTTCAAGGGGTTCTCATTCAAAATTGTCAATATTCGCCGGAAATGAATCGTGAACAGCTGCCATCCAATCTCTAGTAGGAAAGAGTACACATTACTGTGGAAATAAGGCTTTACAGTGCTGATCACTGCATCGAAATCCAACCGTAGAATGTGATGATATTTTAGCGTAGGATGAAGCGTTTCTATCGTGCCCGGCCGGATATTGAGTTGAGCTTCTTTCATTCATACTGTACGAGCTGCTGCTGCTGCTGCAACCCACATCAAATTAGCCGACACTTGTACCGCTCCCTTATTGAAAGCTTGCCTCGAACCTCAGTGAGGTTACGCCCAATCTTTCGATTGACCGTGTTTCATTGATGGATTTATTTATTTGCCTCTGGAGTCAAGGACATCGTTTTTCTAGCAGTGCAGTATCTCGTGTTTTCGAATGACATCGTTAAGGGCAATATAAATGGTTTTTCTCAGAATAAATGAAAGCATGCCAACCACCTACCAACTACCTACGCATGTTTGATATGGATTTTGAAATAAAGCCAAGCGCGTATTTTGAATTTAATTTACTTTGTTTAACGATATTTTTTTATTGCAAGAGAACATTGTTAGCCATTGACGAACCCAAAGTGTTTGTAGAAAGTGAATTTCAATCAATGAACAAAATACTGATACGAAAGAACGGGAAACGTTTTGAAGTATGAAATGTACCATCAAGAAAAGTATCGGCTTGTACTACGTGGTGAATGTGTCAGAGCCTTCCGAGTGGTGTTTTCAAGGAATGAGAATTATGAAACCATGCAGTTGTTTCTCGTAATGTTATGGTATGGTCTTCAATTATTAATGGCAGTTTACTATTTTCTCGATTCTTGGGAAAACGTTCTGCTCAAAGAAACAGTGGTAATCAATGGCTGGTCAAAGTGGTCTCTTTATGGAAACATTTACCTTGACTACATTTAATGACCAAAAGGAGCAACTTGTGTCCGGTGGCATTCTTGTCACGAGCGTTCATTGTAACTTTTGTTGATAAAAATGAACAGCACTTCTCTTAACACTGGGCGTCTCCATCATACAGATAACTTGAATAAAATGTTTGTATTAAGATGCGAATGCTAGTTTGACTGCTACAAGTCTCTATATAAAGAAAGAAAAAACATATCTTTGTGCAAACACATGTTTGTTTTGCAAACACAGTGCTTTTGGTTCGAGCACGTGCGTATTTATTCATAGTCTGGATGTAATTTTAGAATTCCAAAAAGCTCTCTCAATTGGACAAAACATGTTTTCGTATTGTGTTTAGCGTCCATTAGATGTTGAAATACCGTTTGGCACGATACACCATGGTTTCATGTCGATATACTGTTGCTATTTGCAGTTTGGTTTAATCGATCGATGCAGTGAATGCAAAGACCGCGATAAATCGTAGGTGTTTTGTAACAACAATAAATGATAGTATGGCGCACACGTTTTACCGCATATTCAAAGGTTGCAATTCAAATTGAGAGCAATGCACAAAAAAAAAGTATAGTTAAAGGCTTTTTTATATGTTTTACCACCATGTGGATGAGTGGATTAGCTATTTAATGTATTTGTTATGCTATTGAAATTATGTTTTCTGGGCATCTGGGAATCTGGGACTGTTGAAATAGATGAAACATTTTCCATAACATTTCTTAGCTTGATGAAGAGGATTGAAATCGTTTAACGACCTGCGGATAATATTACATGTAAAAAATAAACTGATTCCCGTTCATACGAAAGGAGCACGTGGCCGCAATTTCCAATAATTTCAAATCATTCTTTAACTGTCAAATCAAGCTACCGCTGGCGGTCCCACTGTGACAACCGCTGTCAACAATCCGTACTGTCAACAAAACGATTCTGTTTGCGTAAATAAATTAGCTGCGAGATAAAGAAATTGCTCAAAACCAATCGCTTTTAAGGCAGAAGGCAGTGTGTTGCTGTTCATGAAAGCTTCTAAAAGTGTAGATCATTCCACACAAGCAAAGAACCGTTTGATATGTTTTTCATCCGATCTGAGGCATAAGTGAAAGTGTTTCGTCACGTTGCAGCGTTTGACTGCGTAGAATGGTTGTTGGCATTGTCGTGAGCGAAATTCGTGTTCCCAAAACCAATGCAAGACGGTGCTGCCTCATCTAAACGCGCTGTAAAATGTCCTGCGAAGTAAAGGTTCTCGCCAGCATCGATAACTTGGCCGAGGTGCAGGAAAAGTTCGGATTGAGCTCAGGTAATAACGTGCAAGAACCACAACAACGACACAGCACTTTATCTTTTGCTTTCTTTCTTTTGTTTAATCCCACAGAGGAAAGCTGGCTTAATGCGATTTCCTACTCGCTGTCCCCCGCCGGGGATATACTCGCACTTGGGCACGGCTCGATACTGGTGGTGTTGGCTTCCCGTTGGGATCGGCAACGGCAGCTCAATGTGTACAAAACGGCCTGGCAAGGGGTGATCGATAATCCAAATTGCATCATCACCAGCGTACTGTGCACGCCCATCGTTGGACAGGGCCAAAGCTCGCAGACCATGGTCGATTTCAGTTACATCATTGTGGGGCTGGACGATGGACAGGTGCTGTTTTACGGCGAAAACGGTACGCTCATCCACTCGCAAACGTTCCACCAGGAACCGATACAGGCGATCAAGGCACAGAGTGGCAAACATATCAACGAGGAGCTGTACGTCCAGTACCCATCCTGCAGTGTGATCTTGCAGGGTGCGCAGGTGTTTCCGCTGCTCCGCAGCTTGCGCCAGCAGATCAATCGATACGGCGTTGGCAGTCCAAAGGTGAACGAGGCGCAGGAAGCAATCGCTTGTCGCAAGTGGAGCTACGAAAAGGGAATGACCATCGTGGATGCCGTGGTCGTAGGACCACAAAAGAGCTGCACGTACGATCATCTGCTAACAGCCAGCTTGGAGGGTGGATTCTTTGCAAAGTATCGACACTCGGCACCGCAGAATTCGCTCATCATTGCCGCCGGCAGCAAGCCGTACGTTGGTTTCCATTATGCCAAGGAAGGATTTACGCAACCCGTCCTTGCGGATGTGGCCCGTGCTGTGGCAAGCAAAATAAAATCTGCCTTACCGTAAGTACTGTGAAGGCTGTCATTCATTTATCCATAAATTGACCAACATTTTTCTTCCAGTTCCTGGTTAGGCGGTGGTGGATCCTCCGCGCAGCAGCAAGCAGCCTCCGAACCACAGCTTCCCCCATCGGAACCGTTAATATGCCGATTCGGACTGTGTGATTTGCAACGAAACGCGTTTGCTGTGTGGCTTGCACCGAACTACCAGCTTGCCGCGGTTGCGGACAATCTTGGGCGCATCATTCTCGTTGACTGTCAGCGTGGTATCGCGTTACGCATATGGAAAGGCTACCGTGACGCGCAATGCGGCTTTGTTGAGGTATCCGAAAAGCTTGCGAAAGAATCGTCCTCCTCGGCAGCTGCCCCCGGTCGCAAGGTCGACCGCCGGAAGGCACTGTTTCTCGTGATCTACGCTCCACGCCGATCAGTGCTGGAAATTTGGTCGCTCCGTGCCGGTGGTCCGAAGGTGGCTGCCTTCAGTGCGGCCAAGAACGGTCAGCTCATCTACAATACCCACAGCCAGATGGGAGTGACGAGTGGGGCCAGCAAAATCAAGTACACCGGCCACGGATGCACCTTTTTTGACCCGTCCGACAGTAGTCTGAAAGAGATCGTGATACCATTTCACTGTGCGTTGAGTGATTCCAAGTCAAAGCTCGCCAAAGATTTGCATTTGCTGAAGCGGCTGAAGGTTTGTCTGAAATCGGGTGATGGAAGCGAATCGGAAGAGCTGGAAGAAATGACCGACATGTGTCGGTGCTTCGAGACGGATGAAATACGGCTGCAGTGTGTGGAAATGTTGGTCAAACAGCGCAAGATTCGTCCGAAGCTTTTTTCAGCCGTCGTGGACATATTTGCTGAGGTGGCGGTTGAGGGATCAATCATGAACAGTACGATTGGGCCATCGGATGCGTCGGTAGGTAAGGATGAACCTGGAGAGGAGCAAGACACACGTTCGATCTGCATGCCCGCAGGCAAAAGCCCGTTGCAAGTGATGTGTGAAAATTATCAGCGATTGGTCATGTTTTATCTGCATCTCCACGGTGATAAGCCGTTGATAGACGATTCTGTCTTTGCACTGAGCAGCGAGCAGGAAAAGTCGTCAGATGGACTCGATACCGAACTCGAACCGAACTGTGACAAAAATGCTGACGAGCCCAAGACAAAGAATTTGCAGCTCTCCGATCAGGAACTCACGGTAATCGAGCAACTGATCGATCTCATCAGAATGAACGAAAGTGAAGGATCACATTCCGGACAGTCCGGCGTCGGTAGTGGAACCAGCGGTGCTGCCTCGAAAGGTGTCAAGTTCGACGAGAGTGCAGGTTCGGGTGGCCGTAACTCAAGCTTTATGGAGTACCTTTCATCGTTCAACGTCACAAACGAGGACCTCATTCTGTTGCGTGACGATAACGGAGCTCATACTGCTCATGCCTCCCTTGGACGGATCGTGTACGACAAGCTCTACAGGACGGATTCGAGTCGATTGGTCGGATTCGTAGAAGCGGCGGAAGCTTGCGGTCTGATGCCGGAAGACTTGCTGCGCACATACCTTGCCTACTGGCTAAGGTTGCCCTTCAATTATGGCGACATGGCCACACTGATCGAGGATCTGAACCGATTCAATGCTGTGCTGCATCAGATATGTTTGGTCGCACGCGATCGGATCTATTTCGAGAACAATGCCATCTGTCTGTGGTGGCAATCGGTGCGTGAGTATCTGCTGGAGTCACCGTGTGCATTGCGCGGCTTGCTGGCAGCCCTGATGTGTCGCAATGAAGCCCTGCGTCACGAAACTCGCCGCCGTAGCGATGAGGAAGAGCTCACAATGGCGGAACAGTTCGAGCAGGTGTCCCAGGAAGCGTGCCAGTGGATGCTGCTGATCTACAAGTTGGAAGACGTTGCAATCTTGGGCAAGATTTTAGCGGAAAGTGTACGTTGCCGGAACCCGCGCTGGCCGGCACTAAAGTACCAAAAACCGATTGTAAGTCTGAAGGAGATTCTAACCGGTGGGAAGGGCATAGTGTCGGAGTTGGTTGCGAAGTGGGTTGCATCGACGGGAATCGATCCACCGATGCTGGTGATTGAGGTGTCGCCGGAAGCGACGGAACTGGATTCCAAACCGGCACCGGAAGAGGGAGCGACATCGAACGGAAAGGATGATCTGGAGAAGAGCAGTCGTCGGGAACGAAATCGCCGGATAGCCATGCTGAAGGCAAATCTGCTGCTAACGTCCGAGTATGGTCCGTCGAAGGAGGAGGGCGAGGTGCAGGAAGAGCTCGATCCGGTGCTGTACAATTTGAACATCCTTCGGCTGCACTTTCCGTTCAGTCTCGATTCCGGTCAGCTGCTTGCCCAGCTCGCCTGGGAGTACATTGGCGCGTGGAGCAGAAACATGGCCAATTTGGCTTGCCTGCAGGCGGGGCTCGCATCGCTTAAAGCCATCCCCCGGCTGCACTACTCGATCAAGCACGGGCTCTGCTGCATGATATGGAATGCGCATTTGAAAATCCCGCTCGAAGCAACGAAGAAGCTCGTCAACAAGGTGGGCCGCCTTCCGAAGGAGAAGCTGTGCCTGCAGGACATTGGCATTAGTGATGCACTTGTGCCGCAGTTCCTCGAGTGTTGTTTGGAATTCTTCGACCAGTTTGGTGGTAGCCTGGATCACGACAAGCTGGAGCTACGGTTCGAGGACCTGTTGCAGGACGGACCGGTACCGTTGACGACGCTTGCTACCCAACAGTCGTCGGCAAATATGGCACTGCTACGGCTGCACCAGGAGCTGACAACCGTGCTGCTGATACTGACCTCGTTCAGTGTGCGATATGCTAACAAACCGATCCAGCAACTGTTTGACGGGATGTCAAACCAGGCGTTCTTTACGGAAATCAATCGCCAGCAGAACGCCACGAACGCACTGCCCAAGGCGGACCAACTGTTGCGGAAAACGCGGCTCGAGTTTCTGTGCCGCACGGTCACGGCAACAATGGAGCTGATCCACGAGGACATGGAAACGGTGTACTACACGGATCACAACAGCTGGATGGACACGGTCGAACGGCTCGCCGGTGCCTGGGAGTTGGAGTTTGGTGACATTCGGAAGCACCAGGTAGGTGGCGGTGGCAGGGTGGTTCAATTTAAAATTGTTTCAATTAAACGAAGCGTTCGGACAAACGAAGGGGGAAATGCCATTTTTTGCGGTCCGATTTTTCACTGCAATCACGCTTTGTTCTTTTAAACATCAATGGGAAATATTTAAAAGTAGTTCAAATGACAAATAATCAGGTAATTTTATCTTGGTTTCCCGATTTTAATTATTGGCATTTATAATTTGTGTTGGGGTTCCTTTTGAATGGAATGCTAATTAGAAAATATGAATAATTAACGCGCTTCCCCATCACGTTGCAGATAATCGAACTGTACGCGTACGGATGGGACACGTACGCACACGAGCTGCTGGAGAACATCATACCGGACCAAACCTTCTCCAACCTGCTGCTCACGATAGCCGGCCGCCGTCTGGCACTGTACACCAAAGCAAATCCGACGGCCTGGGGCCAGATCGCTGCCGTCGGTCCACTGCTCACCGACTATCTCGATACGCTCGTAAGTGTTGGGCAGGTTTACTATCTGAACCGGTAAAGAAGAAGAAGGGCCGTCCCATCACCATCCCGCTGCGTTCTTCTCATATAACATTCTCTCTCTCTCTCTCTTTCTTTATTCACTCATAACATCCCTGAATGCTCCCGCTTCCTACTCCTTTCCCATCGTCACCAATCGGGACCACACGCACACACAGGTAAGCAATGGCAATTACGGACCACCGCTGCGTTCTGTCGAGACCGACGAGACCATGCTGGCGACAGCAGCCGGCAGCGATTTGTTTATCGAAAAGATAACCAAACTGACGGAGAAAGCCTTCAACTGCCTCTCGACGCTGGCGGTGAACGCGAAGGGCACTTCCAAGGAGCTTCGTGTCGCCGGGCTCATCTTTGACGCTTGCGCCACAATCAAAGATCATCGACATTAGCCAGGAATAGTAGCAAAAGGTAGAGGGGGGGGACGAGGATCATAAGGACCCCAACGCCACGTGATATCGTTGATGAGGACTCCTGTCTGTTACTGTCTTTCCGATTTCTACACAGTCGCGAGTTTAAGTGTAAATAATTTTAACCGATTTACACACACACATTCAACCGTTGTTGGGACTACGTCTGGATTCGTTGCATAAGTTTAAATAATGTCTCGAAAATGTTAATAAAAAGCCTTGTTGACTTGAGCACAGCGTTGTCGTATCTGCTCTAATCGACGATTTTATCCGAAGACCAGGTATGGCAGGAATCTCCTTTTTATTTGCAAACATTCCTGGGCTGGGGCGTTCCTTTCCCGGAAAAATCTTGCCCGAGAAGATTACAATCGTCCCTCGGGGGGAGGGGACTGTAGAATAATCTAAAATGCTTCTCTTTTTTTCAGGGACATCAGAACCAACTTTCCGGACTTGTGTTTTCTGGTTATTATTTTGCTTGCTCCCGCTGATTCAATTATGTGGTGGCAAATATTTGCATTTTCTTTTCGTGCCAGACTGTGTCTACAGATCTAACCACTGGTTTGCTTGATGGACGCGGCGCGTGCTATTGACCATGTTTGCAAGCGAAAGGCTAATCACGACGTACCGTGTTATTCTAATCTTTCGCAACACGAAGAGGGTGGAAAGAGTTCAAAACGCCGGCGGCAAACAGTAATTAATTAACATTCCATCAGGTGGTTTTATTTGCTCACGAACCATTGACTGTTCCGAGCAATCGCTTGCCTTGTATAAGATACAACGATTCGGTGGAACCGTTAGAAACAGGAGAGCTTCTCAGAATCCTGCCTATTGCTTGCCGTAGCGGGACGTTTCCATCTCCATTTTAGTGTGCGCCGGACAGACGTATCGCGGCCCGTAGTCCATAAGAAAAAGGAGTATTTTGATGATTGATGATGATGATTGCAACCGAATCACAAGCCCGGTCCAAATCGATGTACTTTGTGGGTGCAAATTACGTGTCGCTTTTCGTGAATTCGATTATAACATGCAAATTAATGTCGAGAAATTGCTTGCCATTGTGGTACTCTTGCTGCCCGTCAAGGCAGTAAAAGTCGTAATCAGAAGCATCTCCATTTATAGTACGGTTGACGTCGACCGGTTTCGAAACGGAAACGTTATCTTTGGCGTAATGAAGAGCCTTTTCGGGACCTGAAAAAGGGGTATCAAAGCGCAAGGCTTGATGACGTGATTCGCGGTCGCTTTAAGAGAGCATCCAAAACGAACGTTTTCTCATTAATCAAATGATGCCCAACGCTGTCCCACTGTCCACCGTGCTGCTGATAAGAATTCATTTCGAAACGTAATACTCGGTACGCGGTCGTTGGTCGCCTTTGGGTCACCGGAAGGTAGATGTCGCTACTATAAATAGCTTCCAGTCGCAGGGAGTCGAATTTTCGGAAGGTGCTTGAAGCAAACTTGAAGCTATCGTGTGGTCCAGCTTAAAGGACACACAACAAAAGATAAAAAAAAAGGATGGACATGTGTGCATTTTTGAAGGACAATAGTCAAGCAGCAGCGATTATTTTCATCCTTTTCGCTAAACACACAAACCGTTTCCCTAAAAAGCATATTAAATAGTAGCTAGTAAGACGTAAAAGACTTATCGACTACTTGTCAGCCCGGGAAGTAGGTGCGAATGTTAATTTCCGCTCCCGCTCGTCACAAGCCAAACGAGATTAAGATGCTTTTGCAGAAAAATTAACAAGTAAAGAGAGTTCGGGAAAATTTCGTCTGACCATGTCCACCTCACACCGGCCCACCGTCAGCACCCGCAACACGTCCATCTTTCACCTCGTCACATTATGCGCTCTGATGAAGCAACAAATTGGAGTTTTTCAGTTGTCTCACCGTGCGCCCGATGAGCGCGTCTTGCCCCACTGAAGGGAGGGTTCCATGTTTACACAGCCGTATAGAGAGCTTAAAGCAATGGCGTGCTTTCTCGATATAGATATTGCCACATCCACCGTCCACCGTGCGCCTCCATTGTATCCGCATCCTTCCCAGGACCAGATACACACCCAGCGTTAATGAATGCCACTCACGCAATAAATCAACAGTTTGAGGGAGAAGAATTTGTTTGAATTTCCTATCCCTCCGCCGCCCTTCAGTCCACCTTCCTTCAGGTAGCACTTTCCGGTTTAATGGGTTGAACTGTTGCACTAATTAAGCGTTAAATCGAGCCCGGGCGCGAACGTCGTCAACGCGTCACCGCATGCGGCTGGGTGTATGTGTGCTATGTGCCACAAATAACGCCAACCACATTTCGAACCACAGATTTTATCATGGTGGATGGGTAAGGTGGGTAACCACGCACAATTGGCACGCTGCATTACGCATCGGTAAGCGGCCATCGTGGGATGTCCTATGAAGCGAGGATGTTGTTGTTTATTGGTCCTGAGAAGGAAGCAAAAGTAAGGAATGACCCGAAAAGCGTTTGAAGAAGGGAAAGCAAACCGAATCTCAAACGAAGCGCCCTGGAAGCATCTCTAATTGCGGACAATGTTTGATTTGAAAAAAAAAAACGCGCGCTTGTTTTCGTCCGTTAAAGTGTGCGTTTTGGGTTCTCCATAGCAACGATAATAGTATAATTATGGCTTTTAATCGTACCCGAAAAGCTTTCACGATGCGTCAGCATTTCACATTATCCTGCAGCGAACGCTGAAAAAAAGAAAGTTATGCAAAAACTTTTTAAAACGCAAAAAACAAGTCGCGTTAGAGGTTGGTTTCAATGAAACGGTCATATTTTATGGCCCTCTGCGTTCTCCCCGTGGTGGTGGCTGTGATGGAAACAACTTCCTGCATCCACTTGTGTGAGTAAAAAAAAAGGAGGGGACGGGTAATAAAAATGGGCCGACACGTGGGCCACCCACGTGCAAGGGGAAACCGAAAATACGCTGAATTATGAATTATGGAACGTGAATAAAATGCGTATGTGTTGAAACGAAAAAATAATGTCTACGAGTGTTGTGGAATGAGGCGCGCGAGTGAGAATATTATTTATTTAAAATTGTTTATTGTAGATAGGAAGTCCTCGATTAAAAAAAAAACACACACCTCAAAAATTGATTTATTTCGATTGGAACCGCACGGAAGTCCGCTAATGGAACGAACGTGGATGTTATGGAGTTGTTAAAAAAGGTCACATGAATGAAGCTTTTTGTACGGTTGAATCACATTTCCGGCAATCAAATTCAAGTGTGCCAGTGAAAATATGGACTGGAATGGAAAAAAGCAACATGGATGGAACAGGTGTAGTCTAAAGACCGGTATAATGTGACGCCTTACCTTTCCTTCCTGTTCTGTTGTACGGTAAAATGTTTTATACTTGTAAATTAGACTGTTTAGATGCTGTGGACTTGCCTGCTGCCATGCTACGACGTGAAGGGCATGAAATATTCATGCTCTGTCTGCGTCGACATATCTAGCTTATTTCCGGAGAGCCCCCAAGTTCGCCGGAATCATTCATGCTTTCCACAGAGGAAACCCAATGACACTGGGGACTTGTGGAGTCACAGTTCTTGATCGTTTAGAACGTGCCCCAAACACCTGAACCGGAAACAACGCCAGTGCCATCACCAGTGAGCGCAAATGTTTTCCGACAGTCGTACACACAATTTGGCATGTTGGTGGAAAGTATGAATAAGGAAAACTTTGTGTACCTTTCTCAAAAAATAAGTTTGTTGCATTTGCGTTGTGCAATGCAAACAAATCCAAATTTCAAATAAGTAAATCAAGTTCTTGGCATTTTAAACTGTATCAAAGTAATTAAATGGCCCTTTAGTACCAGGAAACGGAAGCTCTAAATGCGTCTACCATACACATGATGCTTTTACAAGGGATCTACTGTTGTTTATTTTTTTGTTTTCATCTTACCACAAACGCATCCATTTCACAGAAATTACAATCTCGCCTCGAAGCATAAAGCCAACTTCTAACACAACCTAAACCGAAACCAAAAATAATACCTCACACTAGACACACATACACGCTAAGAGAAGAGTATTTTGTTGTGCATGAGATACGTAATTAATTTCCCATCGTTGTCCATTTTTTTAATATATATTTTGTTTGCGAGTGTTTTACTCGCTGGCTCGTTTTTAATTTTGTTTCAGTTTTACCTTTCTGCTGACATTTGGCCTACCGTCCGACAAGGATCAAAGCGATAAGGGGCAAGGCCGCACAAAACACATGGCCGTTCGCTGATATGGCCCCAGTGGCACAAGCTTAATCCGTGTGGGAAAACCATATCATCTCTCTCTCTCTCTCTCTGTGGATATCTCGTTGGGACTGAGATAATGGAGTGTGAAAATCCCAGTGAAAGTATACTGTTGCTGAAAAGTTTTCCATCCACTCGCAGATAGGCAGGGATTGGCAGGGGTTGAATTTGCTGAGCAGAAAATGAAAAAATATTAAAAAATGAATCAATTTAAATGTCCCCTTTTTCTCCCATGGCCATGATATTATGGTACTACGAACGGATGATATTATTTATCGTTATAGTGGTTTTTGTGTTACATGAGCAAATGTGCATTACGAAGATTTTTGACATTTGAGCTTTATAGTATTTAATGATAGAAACTTTAAAGTTATTTTTTAAATTTGTATCTACTCTTTTGTATGATTTTCTTCTATTTTTTTGTTTTAAATGATCTCAATCTCATCTCATTTGACCTTTAATTATTTAAATCACAGACACGCGAGATGATTATGCGGCATCACATCCACGTGTGATCGAAGCAGGCACGGTACGGTTTCTCATCCGTTTTTCCATACGCAACACTTAACGTTTGTGCCGATGGGTACGACGGAAGCAACGATTTGCATAAGGATGCTTCATAATTTAAGTGTTGCCCGTGTGTGCTCGCGTCATGGATCGAGCGTCCTATTATCCTAGCGCACATTCCAGCTTACAGCCAACCAACACCAGAACAAATGCCACATGGTTGCGATTTTTCAGCGCGGAAAACGCTAACGCTTTTCCGCTTCGCATGACATGCCATGGTTTGTCATCGCCATTATCATCATCAACTTTAAAATGTGTGATTTTCCCTGAGCTGCTCTGTATGACACTTGATGCCACGTAGCAGCATTCCTAGCAAAAGGAACTTTGTTTGCATATAATAATTAATTTGCTTTGTTTCCTCTTTCCTTTTCGTTGTAATTTGTAAGGGGTCTATTTTTGGGACAAAACAATGCGCTCTAAAGTTGTATCTGGCGGAGCTTTTATGGTGTTGGAAAACTGCAAACTTTCCAGCCATGCTAACCATGCGTCCATGCTGTGGTGTGTGGTACGTTTGCGTAAAGAGTGAAGCGAAACGGCAGCTAATAAGCAAGTGTGATCAAAGCAACGCGCGGGTAGTGTTACGAGCGCAGTCTACATTTTTGTTTGGAACAGTGAACTGTTTTAGGTCCTTTCGAAATATCCCAAATTCAAAAAAATATTTTACCGCATTACTGCTTTAAATGCCTATTTATTTGCTCGTTTCGTAGAATAATGTATTATTGTAAGTAGCTTCAGTGCGTATCACGATCGATGTATAATGCCTGCGGTATGCATCGCGAATTTTGGAATACCTTCCACGAATTGAAATGAAATACCGTTTTGAAGCATGCAATGTTCATTAGTATCTAATTGCACTCACCACCACGAATGCTGCTGAATGCGCTCATTCCACTCAACTGAAACATCTTTCAACACAAACTATGGATATTAAACGAGATAGTAAATACAGTCGTTTACATACAGCGCTTCACGCACGATTTTGTCGACTTTAATGCCTCGAAAATTGAACCCCATCTGAATGGTACAATGTCTGACTTGTTAAACATCACATACATACAAACTAAATAATGCAAATATAGCTCATTAGCTCGTGGCGCTAAAGTAGCTCTCGCGCAAGGGACAACACGCGTGCTGGGTCTAAGGGTGTCTCTCCCTCCGGTGGCTGCTAATAGCGAATAAATATACCCTCCATTTGGGACAGGGCAAGGGTTCAATATCGTTCGTGGAAAAGCTGTTACACGTGATGCCTGTCTGTAGAGCTGTGTTTTGCAACCTTTTTCGGTCTTCCAATCACATTCCAAAGTCGAGATGGCTGAAACAAACCAAATGATACGGTTTATTTAAATGTTAAAGGTAAAACGAAGGAGCAGAAATGTCCACGCAATAAGAGGCATTGCGTTGAGATCTGCAACAATCCAGGGTAAGGAAAATAGAAACATTGGCTCCACTGTCCCACCCAAAAAATGAGCAAATTATGAATTATCTGCCACTTTTGTTTTGCTTGCACGGTATTCGATTAATTTCCGCTAGATGGCATCAAATCCTATCACGTTACGCGGGTCTGAACATTTCAAGGTTTCCATCAAAGCTCTGGACGAAAGTGGACAAAGGGATCTTCCCCGAAATATAGGGCCTGCAGACGTGCAGAATACAACAACAAGAGGGACAGCGTGACAAACTTAGCTCCGCTTCGGTGGGTTTCATTTTTCTGTCGCTCTCCCTTTTTGAGGGTTTACGGTGACGGTTTTGAATGAAAATTTCCCCACAAAGCAAGGGACAAGCGCAGATATCCCGCAAGCAGACTTTGGCAAGAAACAAAAACGGAGGGTTTTCATTCAGATTTCTCAAATTACAAACAACTTTTCTTTTCTCTGTATCTTTCCCCTTTTCCACAGGACCTTTGCTTTGTTAGGCCAAGAGTTTCTGAGCTTTTCCACATTTCTCAAATGCTCTTTCGCTTTCGTTCGATCAAGTCAACTAATTTTGAACTGCACTCTTGCTCACGCCTTCATCCACCAGCGTTCCAGTTTTTAGGTAAGCCGTCAATCGTACGGTGCCGCTTCCAAGAAGTGTGCAAATGATCGTGATCCACCTGCAACACGCCTTGACGTTTTTCCACCCTTTATTAAAGTTGATGCTCTGGGAAAAAGAAAAACGACTCGTCTCGCAAGAGGCCAACGGTTCGAACTTGAACTTGTCATCAGACGGAACGTTTACTTTCATCCGCCGACCGGCCTTCACACGACTAGTTCTAGTCACTCCTCCACCCACGGCTGCCGCGCCCGTCACCCCGACCAACACACTTGTTGCGTTACTGGCGGAGAACTGACGACCAGTCCATCGGCCAGACCGCTTCCCCGACCACCCGATCACGAAAGGACACTCAACTCCCCTCCACGTGGTGAGTCTGCGCAGGCCAAGCCACACGCAAGTACACGAACGGAGAATTCATTCAACTTCTTGTGCCCACTTCTTCAACGGACACTTTACGACCCACAGCAAGCCAGCAAATGTCTCTCTACCAGCCGATGCCCTTCCTTTGGGATCGAAATTTCATTGCACTGGCTCTGACCCTTCAGCGGGGAGGACTGGGTGGAATACATATTTAAATTTTTATGAACCCTATCGGGTGTAATGGGCTACTCATTTTTTTGGTATAAATTAGCCAACGAACCATTTCGTGATGCTCCCACGGAGGTGGCGTCTCCTTTCGATGGCATTTTTCTGTGTTCTTGCTGGGCAAAGGTCACTTTCCGCGAACGGCGTGGGTTTCGGTTCTCCGGGAAGGAGACAGCTTTCGCGAGCTTTCGAGTGCAGAAGTGGGTGTTTAATGTGTCCCTTTGAATCCGATAAGGCAGGCCAGGTAGAGCGCTGGATTGTGGTGTCCCACCGATTAATGAGGAATAAAGATCGGTGCCATGTGCGCAGTACTGTGTTCTCCCTGGGGGAGCTAAAGGACACGCTGTTCACATAAATAATGCATACGGCCGATCCCCGTACTGGCCAGCCTGTTTGCAATAAAATTGGAGATGTTAATTCGCTCTAAAACAACGGGCGGTTAAATGTATATGGCTTTAATGAAACGTGTTTTGTCGTCTGATTAGTGTGTCAGGCGTCAGTTGGACGTACGAGAGCTATAAACCTGTTTTCAGGTGCGCCTTGAAGAATGAAATGAAGTAGAACTTAGTACAAAAAAAGGTTTTATTCATCTTTCATTCCCGCACGGGGGCGAATTGAAGTACCACTATTAAGATGATGTGGTTTGGAAAGGAAGAAAAAATCTGTGGAAAAGAAACTACGCCGCGTTAACCGTTTCAATTAAATCTTTTCTCTCTTCTGAAGTCTCCACCAGCGTGGCAAAAAGATAAACGGATGAAACACACTGAGCGCACATACACACACTCCCCCATGAAAGGATGAAGCAAGATTGCTCACGCTGAATGCATAATAAAAATTTCCAATTACCATAATTCTTGTGTGCGTGTGGGTGACAGGACACGCAAGCACCGGAATCTGGAGGATTCGTTCCGAGAACCACAAAGTAGCGTAGGAAGGCAGCGAGGATTTTGCACGTTCATGCACACTCTAATCCTTCCTATGGTGAACCGGGGGGGATCTCGTTCGCTTTAAGACACATCCCCGAAAGGATCTTCTGGTCCCTTGCGGTGCTCGTTTACGTACTCCAGCTGCAGTCTGTCCTGCTTGCAAAAGTCAAAGCCGACGTCAAGTAGCAGCGGTTGTGAGGTGTTTGGATGGCCGTACAGCTGCACACTACCGATGGTGGCGTTCAGTGTGGCCGGCTCAGTACAAGCGAGCCGTTGCGCCTCCTCCGTGGAGCTGACATTCGCGATAACACTGACGACAATTTTCTCGTCCAAATCAACACCGAAATCGAGCTGAAAACCAGGTTCAAACAGCACCCTTCCCTTGGTGGAGCACTTCCACCGGCGTACGTTACACTCAAACGCACCGATCAGCAGCAGTGGCTTTAGGCGGGATAGTTCCGCCGTCAGCGAAACTGCCGTTCCGTTGTCCAAATCAACCAACTCCTCGACGAGGTTGCGCAGCGGGACGAGATAGCCGGGACGTAGGAACATTGGTAAATCGGATTCAACCACCGCGTACTGGAGCACATCATTACCGGGCATCTTTTGTCCCGCCCAAAACTCGTAGAACGCGTCCGGGAAGTAGATGGCGATCTGGGTCATCTGCGGGAGAAGGACGGGTGTCACTAGCAGTGCCTCGCCGAGCATGAACTGTTCCCACAGGTCCATCGTGTAGTTGGCCGCTTCCTCGTAGTGGTAGAACATGGGCCGTAGGTACGGTGCATCCTCCAGCAGCAGGGTGTGAAGGTACTCGAGCAGAGCGAACCGTTTCCGAAGGGCCGCCTGCATTATGCGCTGCGCGAACCGGCTGAACATGTTTGGTGTACGATCAGCGGTGACACGGAACAGGGGAAGTAGGGAACCGAACTGGTACCAGCGGATGCAAAGCTCCTCGGAAGCGTTGCCACTGGAAGGGAGCGCATTGCCACAGATAGGAGTACCAGTGAAGGTGATGCCCACGACTGAGAGGCCTATACAACGGTCAACCTCACTGCGCAGCGAGATCCAGCTGGTGGAGATGTTGGCCGGAAAGCTCGCCACCTGGCTGTGCAAGTCATACGCTGCAGTTGCGATGAACGAGGAGTTAGTGTTCGTTGGATCGATCTTCCCCTGGAGCACTTCAAGTGCACGAACTCCTATCAGGTTGTGCTGGGAAAGCTCGAGCTGAGAGTTGTCCGACAGTAGCGTGTTCCATGGCAAAAGATCTGCCAACGTGTCGTTCAGTTGATCCGGTTGGTAGACTAGCTGCTTGGGACGTGGAAGAGAACTGTTCCGTTCGTCCCGTGGACTTGCTTCCTCCAGCACGTACCCGTCCGCCTCCAGGTTGAGCACTCGTTGCCACTGGGTGTCCAACCAGTCGGACAGATTGGCGGAGTGACTCGTACGCCAATCCACATACACGGCAGTTCGATTCCTCACACGTCCCTGGTATGCAAGCTGATTCTCTGGGTGGCGCAGCAGTATACCCTTTTCCCGGGCATCGATGAAGGTGGGATTTCCTCCGTACGCAACGGTAAGCACCAGGGAAGGAACAAACTTTTTACCAGCATCTCGCAGCAGCCGCAGCATGGATTCCGTATCCTTGTCCAGAGTCATCGTGTCCGACAGCCAAAACATGTCATTGTGCAGACAGTGTGAATCGAACATGATCGTGTCGCTGAGCAGGAGCTCCAAGCTCTTACGAACAATCGTTAGGTTGCGCTTGGCCGACTGGTCACACACATGCACTCCGTACGCCCAGTACGGTGGCGTGTATTGGTTCCGGAGTATGGCCTTCGATTGGGCGTACAGCTGGGAGGGCGTTGGACCGGGCAAAAACTGTAGCTCGAAGCTGTCTCCCAACTGCGCCCGAACGATGATGAGACGTGATCCTACGATTTCCACCTCGGTGAGACCGGGTGTATTGAATAGGAGACCATTGAACAGCCGCAGCTTGGAGTCTGAAACAAAATACAGAAGTTCGTTGACAAGGTGTTCAGGTAGGAAACTACAGACACTTACTGTAACCCATCACGATAGGCACGGCCGATGAGTTCTGAGTGTTTAGCAGCAGATACTTGGTGCCGGGCTCGAGATACGCACGTCCCAAACCAAATAGGATATCCGCTCCAAGGTGCAGTGTCCACTCGAGAAACTCGTCCGTCACGACCAGTGGCCCACGTGCCGTGGAGAAGATCACTTCTTGATTTTCCTTTCGCTTCACCTCAATGAAGAAGGTAGGACTGTACACTTGCACCTGCAGATCGGCCGTTTCTAGCCCAATTGTGGGACGATCCGTTAGAGCTTCCTGACTTGTGTTCATTTTCGAGAGCAAAAACCGAAAGCGACCTCCAGAGTCTTCGGTGACGGTGACATCGAATCGTACCTCTCGCAGAGCTGGCCTTTCGTATGGAGTCAACGGTCTGTAAGGCGTTAGAACTGCAGGCGCTCCAGTGCTCCACTCACTGCCAATTATGTACTGATGCTCGGAGGGTAACGAGTGATAACAGGTGGCCAGGCTGGTGTAACAACAACCGAGCGAGTGACACTCGTCCTGCGTCAAGTTGCTGGGATACCCGCAAGGAATGTGATAAAGCGTCGGATGACCACAGGTGCCAATGATGTCACGCTTGTTGCCGTGGCCGATTTCCCTAGAGAAGAAAAACAGATACGCAAACGCTGGTATTACGACGCTGGCTAGCGCTAGCACCACAAACAGGCGAATCGTTTTGTTGAGCAGAAGAATGTGAATGAGCGCCGGCCCTGAAAGTAGACAACGGCGGGGCTAGAGCGTGGTAGGAACACAGACAGCTGGCGCGAAACTTCGCAAACGAACACTCACTTTTATCAAACTCTGGAATTGGAACGTTCGTGTCGTACTCCATTTCGGGTGGAAAATCATTTCCGGAATCGTACTGGCGCGACGTTTTGGCTGCGGGCGAGTTTCCATCCTGCCTGCGGAACATGACTGTATCAGTTGCAACCGGGATTAACTGGATATTGCGGCGCGTGCATTAGCAAGGTTATCAATCAATGGGAGAAGTTGCTTCTCCGACAGATAGACGACAATAAACTAGCCACTAAGCAACTGTGATTGGACGTTAATTACTTTCGTCGATAGAGCGGCACATACACGCATACCGTCCGTCTTGAAAGATAAGACGCTATCGGGGCGAACACATCGTCGATAAGAGCAGCGTACAGAGTGGGACCTGTTGGAGTGGGGAAATGAGCGATCACGGGAAGCATTGGAACATTTGTAAAAAGGGAAAGCAAAGAGATTTTCAATACTCTTCTTTGAAACAACCACGGCAATATCTTTTAGGACTGATCTAGCTATTTTATTTAGAGACTAGATTAAGAAAAAAGCGGAAAAGTCGGAAGATCTGGGAGATTTTCGCGCCACGTTCGCGGCACGGTAGAACTATCGAACTAGCATTACCACATTTGAATTGTCGAAGAGAGATTATTTTCGGTTGAAAAGAATAAAACATCGAACAACATCGAATCGATGCGTAAGCAAAGCCAAAGTTAAAGGGTGCTTTTAAGTGCGATTTTTAGCTGAAATATGGATGACATTTTGTTCTTTACACCATTTTCACTTCACGTGCGGCTCTGCGCACTCAAGGCTCTGCGTAATTCAGATTTAAACGCAAAACAAAATTGTTTCCTCTCAGCGATGTTATTTCCTCCCTTCCCACCATCATGGCGATTCCACATTTCGCGCAACATCAAATGAGCTAACCTTCCGACATAGCATTTAAATTTTTGCGTGCGTGTGAAAGAGCGCGCGTATGCTTTCTGACAGCGTATACACACGTCGTCGCACCGTCGACTGGGTAATAGTGTTGGTGAGATCGGCTGCACTATCTTCACCGTGCGCTCGGTGGAAATGAGAAAAAATATTTTCCATCGCGAAAGTCGCGCCGTGCGTATCGAAGGGCAAAAAATCGGCGATCGGTGCAGCAAAAGTGATCGGAACGGATGCAAAACTGCATTACAGGTGATTTCCAGCATCCGCGCGGTGATTTGGTGCTGCGAGCGAGTGAAGTACGTCGGGTTGGGCGCAAATTAAAGCGCAGTGAAGTAAAGTTACAGCACACACATAGTATTTGCCAGCGGAAGAGGAAGAAGAAGAGAAGGAGGGAAGAAACAACAGCCCTTTTCATCATACAGCACCGCCAGAGAAAGGGTTAATGGTGAAAGAGGGAAACTAGCGCGGCAGAAGAATGGAGCGTATTTCTTGTGCTGGACACGCACCGTGACAAAGTGTAAAGTGGGGTGAAATTTGAGGAGTGAATGTGTGGCCCACCGTAGGCACAAATTACGGGGTCGCCGTCACAACAGATCCCTTTCTGATGCTCCGACGACCTTCGGCGACATCCGCAGGATGGTGAGATAATTTCCTGCTGCATACGGTCCGGAGCCATAATTTCCCTCGCCATCGATAAAAAGTGCATCGAAATAGAGCGAATCGTAACGCACGGTAGCGGTGGCGCCCGATTTCGCATACCATTCTACACCCCATGTGTGTGCATAGCGCAGTGTGTCGTTTTGACGGTGAGACGCCATTTTAGAATTGATATTTATACGTACGAAAAAAACGTTTCAGCTGCATGCCGTCTGTCGTGTCGTGCGTAAGCGAAACGTATGCTCGAGTGCGCGCGTGTGTGTGTGTGTCGCGCTGTGTGTTGCATTTTACGAAAATAAGGTGAGTTGGAAGTGAATTTCGTTAAGCGTTTTGCTAAACGGGCTCAGCGATACGATGAGCGATGCAGTTGGCGTGAGTGTGCAGAATCATTAGAGCGCTTGGTCGTACGCACAAATTGGGAATGATGCAGTTTTTCGTGAACGGGGTGAAAGTGTGTAGTGCAGGAAGAAGATTGGCAAGCGCTCGAGTGTGAAAGAGCAAGCATGAGAGCGAGTGAGCAGTAGTGGGGTCGTTCGCTTTTGGCAATTGCGAACGCGAGCAAGTGTGTGCGTGAGACAGCAACCCCTGCTGACGGGTGGATGTGTGCGAGCGCTTCTCTTGGTGTGCGGTTTGTTTTGTTTCGCAACGAGGCGTAGCTGGACGAGGTCTGTACGCATATCTCGGTATAGTGTGCCACGAAGTGGATTATGCAGAGTAGAAACAAGCAAAAAAGCCCACAAAAGTAACCGTGACAGAAGGGATAGTGGATTGTGCTTTGTGTCGTATATTCTCCGTGCAAACACATAGCAACGAATCAAAGCAGCTCTCTGGTAAGCTGTGTTTTGTTGCCTTTATTCCGTAGTTCCGGGGTGTCTCGCTGAGTGGCGGTGCATAGAGAAGCCCGTAGTGTGTGCCGCAAAATAAGTAGTTTGCAAAGGTTTAACAGGCTGGAGAGGCTGATAATGTTTTGGTTGTTCCACTGGTAGTGCGCGTACTTGTTGTGTTGTCATCGAGCGTGCGGGCGTGTGTTGGTGAGCCGAACCGCGAACCCGTCAAAACAGGCGCCTGCTGATGCCACACCACTACTACCCGCGACTGTATCGAAACGCAGCAGATGTGTGAAGGTGTGTTAGTGCGCTGGCGCTGATCGAAGTTCCATGCGGGTACGTTTATGTTTTTCCCTATCCTTCTTGTTGTAAACATACGCGCCAAAGAATTAAATGTTCCCATTACCCTAATTTGGTGAGAGAAACTTCGGAATAGTGCTAGATCGTTCTTGAAGAGTGGATATTGCTAGCACACACGGAAATTGTGGGCCTACACACTGCCGTTCATCCCTTTACGACCAGCACCGCTCATTCAACCCAGCAATGTCCCAAAACGGTGTCGTCATCATCGTTCCGCTCAATCCCATTACTGTTATGACCCAAATAGTTTCCCACCCAGTTTCACTGGGTGTAAAGCAGTTTGGATAGGAATTTATACTGGTTTTTTTTTTGGGTACGACGGTAGAAGAAGAGCACGTCTGTTGGCGTATTAGCATAAGGAAATGGGAGAAATCCGGCAAACCCGAGTGGTTTGAGTCCCGTTCTGGTTGTCGGGCCTTTTTATGAAATCTGGTACACTAGAAATGAACATATATCATTACTTTCAATCCTTTGCTGCGTTAGTGACGATTTTGTTGCAGCCGTAGATAAGAAGGGAAGATATTGGGCAAGAAAATAGAAAGTATGTCCTTTAGCTAATCAGCTGCGAGACACAACACAAACGCCCATCAACATGATGGTCTACGTGACGTAATCCAAGGACGAATGCAATCCTCATCTTTCTTGTGGTCCTCGACCTTGAACACCGTACGACCTAAGCGTACCATCGAATCCTATTCTCGTCGCTCGGGATGAAGATTTATGATAACATCGACCCGGTCCGTTCCTTTTACTGCCCGCTAGCTTGCTGACACGTGAAAAAGGGCACTATTCTTCCTTCCCTTTTATGCTGCCGCTGTGCCCTGTTGGCTACCTGCCAAACCGAGACGTATGGGAGCGAGACTTTCTTGCCGATTGCCGAAGAAATTATGACCATTTTGGTGGGCTTTCCGGGTCGAGAGAACGTGGGTAGCGAAATTTCCTTAGAACGCTTCTTCCACGCGCACGGAAGATACATCCCTTAAGCGCAGGGCCCACTTCTTAACGGATTACTCGTTGTCATAACATGTATCCTTTGAGTGGGATCCATTTTTTGATGGAAAAAGCGGGCCATAAATAATGCAGGCTTACACGAGGCGTTCAACCACTGCCTCTTGAAGCTAAGCGTAGATTTATTGGTAAATTAGATTCCGATTTGGTGGTTAAACACACAAAGCATTCGAGGAATTGGCACTAATTTTGCTACTTTGGATTTCCTTTCAGATACAAACGTTCTTAACGAATGTCTTCAAAGGCACAGTGAAGCACAACATTGCAAATTGTTTTCGGACGAATTATATTTTGGAATAGAACTGTAACGGAGCTGCTTGTGAGTCGTGCGTCGGAAGGAATTCATTTCCTTCGTTGAACGTCTGTTGCAGCAAAATGACTATCGTGAAAAGTAATACAACAGACGCGGCTGGCACCAATCCGGCGGATAACGCGAAATCGCCTCTATCCTCATCGTCTTCATCCTCGTCCTCAACCGATTCGGACGATGGCTCAGACTCGTCCAGTGATTCCGACTCTTCGTCGGCATCCACGAGCAAAACAAGCAGCAAGCAGAGCAGTGGTGGTGGCTTACCGCCAGAAAAACCCCAGCAATTTAGTGTTATGAGGTAAATGCATGCAAAATGCCATCTTTCTTGTATAGGAAAAGGTTAATAATTCTGTATTGATAATCCTCAGTTCCGATAGTGCCGGACTTCGAATGAAGATAGCCATTCCTCGAAGCCAATCCAATGCGACTCCAACGCCTTCACCCACCACGTCGCACCACCAGCAGCTGATGCAACAGGATATTCCTTCGCCTTCTGCCGGACCAGCTGATCGAAGGCAGAAAAATGTGGAAAAAGTGTCCGCCGGCGAACTATCCGTAGTCGCTGCGTCGCCATCGGGATCCGGCAGCAAGCTTGAGTCGTTCAAGGACGCTGGCTCGAAAAAGGGATCGAATGGAAAGAGTGCCATGCCGGTAGAGGGGAGCTCAAATCGCGCTAGAACACAACCATCCGCTCAACAAGTATCGACCGAAGGTTGCAAAACTCTAACGACGACGGCAGCATCCCGTAAGCAGGGCAGTAGAATGCCCGAGAAAAGGGAGGAACGGGGTAGAACGATGCACTCCAACAAGGTTAGCAGCAGAAAGCGCCGTTCGTCTTCGGGTAACGATGGAAGTAGCACGTGTCGCACAAAGAAAAGCGTCAGTGAAAGTGATTCCAGTTCGCCCAGTTCGTCCTTTTCGTCCTGCACGAGCAATAGCGACAGCGACACGAGCAGTACCGCTGGTGACAACAACGGCAATCATCATTCTGCTGATAAAGCGAAGAAACCGGTGGGACGGAATGCAAGGACACCGGCAGTTACGACGGTGGCGTCGGGGAATGCTATCGCAGCTGGCAAGAAGCAAAAAATTCTCAAGCGAAAAAAGGTACGTATTTGTGGCGTTTTTTTGCGCCGGTTTTTGGGAGAGGATGTAACTACATATCTTTGTTCGTGTTGGCTTGGTTGGTTGGTGATTTCGACACGTTTAACGACACGTAGTTGCGCACCACAAACACTGGTAACTTTTATTATTGTTCGCATTTTATTTATGGATATAAAACGGTTCGTTTTTTTCCCTGGGCATATTTCAAACCACAACCGGACCAAACCGCACGATGGATGTATGAACCCAGAAGCGGGTGGTTTTGTTCCTGATGATTGAATATCCGGGAGGCTTATGATAAAACCACATATCTGTTGAGTTTTTTGTAAGCAAATTATTATTTCAATTTAGTTCAACTTCGGTTGTTTGATTAATTGAATGATCTATCAATAAAATAAAAGCCTGCATTTTGATATTATATTAGTTTACAATAATTAAAACTCCTTTTTTATGCTTACAGGCAAGCCGAAACGTTACATCCAGCAGTAGCGATGAGGAGGAAGAGGACGAACTACCCAGTGGACGAAGTGGAAGCAAGAGCGGTACGGTAAACCGAACCAATGAATTCACCTCATCCGATTCGAGCTCTTCTGCGGAGGATGTATATGCGACAACATTGCGAACGAAGAGCGTACAATCGAAATTGTCCGGTCCTTTCACGACAAAAGGCGCAAGCAAGGAGTGTGACCTTCTCTCGATGGCAGACGGAAGTGCCGGACTGTTGCTTAACAGGCCACCGCTCTCCACGTCCACACCGGCCAAACAGCATGGAGCGTTCCCACCCACGCTCGGTGACGGTGGCCTGACGGCCGAGGGAGGGTCGTGCTCGAGCGACAACGAACTTCCTGCTCTAGTCAGTGCAGCTATCCGGCGGGTGGAAAGTGGGTCCGATGCCGAAAGTATCCGAGGACTGTCCGCTCCAACGCAACAGTACACGTCCAGCCTATTGCGGGATTTCGTCGTGAAAACACAAATGCTTGGTTCGGTCGGTGGAACTGGAGCACTGGCGGGTGTTAGTGGATCGGCCACAAATAGTACTGGCGTCGTGAGTAGTGGTGGTGGTGGCGGTAGTACTGCTGCTGCTGCTTGTGGTGGTTCACCATCTTCATCGTCATCCTCATCATCCTCCTCCGGTTCATCGTCGTCCTCCTCGTCCTCGTCGATGGAGGAAGGTGCAGATCCGGCGATAGGAAGCGCTGGTCCAGGTCCTGGTGGCGGTGGAGATTTTGAACTAGATGTGCGTAAAATTAAGACTGAATCTCCCGTACCTCTCTCGGTGCCATCTGCTTCGACCGGACAGAACACCCCGTTGTTAAATGGCCTTACGGGTGTGGCGAAAGCGGATCAACAGGTCTCAGCACCGGCTCCGAAACGTCGTGGTCGTCCTCCAAAATCAAGTTTAGCGACAGCACCGGCTGCCCCTACTGGAGTAACAGGTCGACCATCCGGTTCATCCCGGTCTGTGACTATACCGACTGTGAGTGAGTCGCCCGACTCGGGCATTCTGTCGACACACAGCTCCACCGGTTCACCAAAAACGGATAAAACAAGATCGGCTTCTCACTTGAGGTCAAATGCGGGAGCGACCATCACGTCCACTTCATCACGTCGTAGCAAATCGGAAGTACGAGGAAGCGCACCAAATGCCATATTATCAGCAAGTGGGTCAGTGTACGCTGCAAACATGGTACAACCCGCCGTCCCATCATCTTCCGGCAGTGGTGGACGAACGTCAGCCACGTCCTATTCGCTTACATCCTGTCTAGATCGCAACACGTACGCTACCGAGCGTGTACTATATCCTCCGCGAGGGCCGAAAAAACGGGGCGTTGGAAGACCACCGAAGAAGGACACGGTCCTGAATCAACAGTCGTCCAACGGAAAAGACTCTTTGAATGGCCCGACGGTACAGTCACAGCAGCGAACGAACGATCGGCTTGATCCACACTGGCAAAAGATCGATATCAGCAAAAAGTTTCACGAACCGCGTCTGAGCGGTTACAAGAGTGATGGTGGACATTCGACAATCTGCTGCAGTAAGCGACTTGCGTCGCAGAGCGGTTACATTAGTGATTACGGTGGCGTTGGTGGTAGTAGTGGTCGTAGTCGTCTGTCGGGTTACAAATCCGATTTTAGTTCACGGTCGAGACGAAGCTGTAGTCGTGGCGGAGGCTATCGGAGCGACTACGGGCGAGCAAAAAGCTGTGGATATCGAAGTGACTGTAGCACGCGACATCGGAAACAGGTCCGTCGGAAACGTCGCAAAAAAGTTGGACATCAGCAGCAGCAGCAGCCGCATCAACAACACGAACATCAGCATCACAACAACAATCTCAACGATCGTAAGAACTATAATAACGCGTCCAGTGATGGTGGTGGAGGTGGCAGTACAAAATCAGCCAGCGTTGGTGAGCTGGAAATAATGTTCATGGCTGGACTAACGTTGGGCAGTACGAGCGACGAGGACAGTAGCAGCACAAGTAGTAGCACAAGCAGTAGTAGTGCAGAGAGTAGAGAGTGCCTATTTTCGGACCACTCTGGGGTTGACCGTCAAACTAGCGGGACAGATAAAAGTTCTAAGCGAACAACACCAGGGAAGGGAAGGAAAACGAATGCAGCTGGTAAAGAACCCTCCAAACCAGCTGCTAAGCTGCAGAGAACGCCACGAAAGCCAACGCCACCGAAAAGTATCGCTAAAGGACGCGGAGTAAAGACGCCAACGGCAACGGTAGCATCTCGTAGCGGCAGAAACGCCGGTAGCACACCGACGCCGATCGATCGAAGGAGGAGATCGACTCATACAAGGAACCTCAAGGATGACACCGACGAGGACGAGGAGGAAGATGAGGAACCGGTGGTGGTTAATCGAGTTCGAACCAAACCACTACAACCAACCCCGAAAGACGCTCCGACAAAACCTTCGATCGCTGCGACTGCCTCCGTAGCACTGAAGCAAAAGTCTTCTGCAATGATCAAGAAACCGGGTACGCGAGGTCGACCACCGTCGGTGAAAAAGCAGACAGGTGCATCGACCAGTGCTGCAGCGTCAACAAACACCTACAGCTTGGATTATCTGCTCGCCCCGAAGAATCGCAACGCGCCTGTACTTCCGATTAACAACTTCGATCGAGTGTTTGCATCCATGAGTAACAACAACAAGCAGAAAGCATCTGGGACGTCTAGCAGTGGCGCAAAATCCACCATCTATACCTTCTCCAGCTCGACTGTAGCACCGAAAAATGCTTTTGCCTCGTTTCTGTTACGTGGTGCATCAGATGATGCCTCGAAGGACGACGTAGAGGAGGGTGGAAATCTTTCGACGGTGAAGAAGCTTCCCTTATCGAAGGCGAATGTGATCAAGAACTCGGAGGAGTGCAACCGGAGGTTTCAGAAGTCAACTTCTTCGTTCGCGTTGGGCGGTATCGCCGGTTCGGTGGACCTACTGGCGCGCATCGCAGACGGAACGATCCCGAAAGCGTCGCCCACGAAATCGGTCTGTTCAAAGCGCAGCCGAAGGAAAAGCTGTACCAGCGATCGGCTAGAGGTGATGTCGGTCAAGAGCTACGGTGTTATGGGAAGCTGCGGGAAGATACGTCAGCGACGGCTCAGTACGATGAGTCGGTGCAGTAGCCGGTCGGCTGGTTCCAGGCATGCTGCGGCCAGAATGAGAAGGCGGAAGAAGCGACTACGTTCGATGTCTGTAGCCCCCGGCGCTACGTCCGAGACGGTGAGTGGAGGCGCTGCCAGCACGTCCGGACTCGACCTGAAGCTAAATGTGGAAATTGAACGGTTGAGCGAAAGCTTTAGTGGGATGTGTCGTATTGTTGGAGGGTCGAATGACACCAGTCAGGCATCGTCTGTTGGACGATCAGCAAGCCCAGCGGAAGTAGCTACACCCGCGAATGCTGCTCCTTCCACGGTAACAATGTCCGGTAAAGGGCATCAAACGAAGCGCTCGGTGAAGAAACGAAAAGCATCCGAGCATGTGACTTCCGACATACCGTCGGTAACGGGTGGAGCAAGTACAGTGAGTAGTACGGGAAATGGTGGAGCAGTAGGTGGAAATGGAGGCACCGGTGGAGGTGGTGGAACGGGCAAGCGACGGAACAAAAAGTCCGTTCCAACGCAGAGTCCAGATGATCATAAGCTTCCGCTGAAGAAACGCCACTACTTGCTGACTCCTGGAGAGAAGGGAAACAACAGTGACAATAATAGTGGTGTGGATGAAGTCAAGTCCAGTGGTGGAGTTGGGAGTGGCGGAAGTTCTGGTAATGTGAGTGGCAACAGTGCTACAGGTGGAACAAATGGTACCGGGACCGGATCAGCCAATTCTAGTATACCCGGTAGCCACACTGTATTGAATCCGTGCGCCTTTACCAGTGGTCGTTTGTCGGGCAACTCATCGGCAACTGGATCTTCCATGTCTGGTGCAGCCACAAAGGCGGTAACCCCGAAAAAACGACATCTACTGAAATCGCCCGAACCTGGTCCCATCCCAGGAGACTCCGAGATACAGCTGCAGCATATCAAATCGAGCGATTCTCCTCTGACAATTGTGAATGGAGGTATAGTGTCTGGTCCGCTTGGAGATGCTGGCAGCTCACCATCGGAAGGACATACGGTTGGTCGAAAAGGAACCAGTGATGCAGTCAGTAGTGGAAGTCCGTCTGCAGCTACTGGCAGTACGAATCCTACAACTATTGGAGGCAAGAAGAAAACCAATCGCCAACAAGAAGGATCGTCAATATCATCTTCTACTGTGGGTAGAACGGGCGCGGCTAGTCAAACCGGGACAGGAAATGAAAGTTCTGGAGGAACACACCATCATCAACATCGTTCGACGCCGCCGGCACGTCCGTCTGTTATACAATCGTCGGGTTCGGCGCTTCCATCTGCTTCCTCTGCTGCGTTTTCAGGCTCCTCTTCAGGTCCTCCACCAGGAGTGTTTGAGCCAACGGTCGATCTGGAACTCGTGATACCACCCCCCTCATCTATACCATCTCTAATCGCAAAAGTTGAAATGCTAGACTCACCCCGGCTAGGCGGCAAGGATTCTGTCGGCCCGGTTGGTTCGTCCAACAACGTGACCACCAAGTTGGAATCGGACGAACTTCAAGTTCTGACTGCTGCCCAGCGAAAAGCGTCAGCAATAGGCACAGCCAGTTCATTGCTTGCCACGGTCTCGCCCGCATCCGCATCCTCCGAAAAGGTTCTGGAGAAGCTGCTCACCAAAACGGGTGCCCACCATTTGCTGATGAAGAAAAAGCGCAAAAAGCCCAACCGAACTGGATTTCCTACGGTGAAAAAGAAGAAAAAGAAACTCCCGGAAAACGATCCGCTGGAGGATGGATTATCGGTGATTGATCTGAAGCCGGAGGTGGGACCGGATCTGTTTGATTCCTCTAACTTGACGCGCCACGTACCGTCCGAAGCGGAAAAGACGCGTATGAAGGAAAGGCAACATCAGCAGCACCACCCTGGCAAGAATGCTTCGTGTGATCGTGTACCAAAGGAGGGTGAACCGACGGACAGTTTTATCGAGCGGCATACTGGCGCTGGGCGGCCCCGTCTGTCCGTAGTTAGCTTGGAGAAGCTGCAGGGTAAGCTACCTCTACCGGGAGGTGGTACACGCGATGTGGCTACAACACCACCGGCCACAGGAGGTCGTGGCCGAAAGTCCGTAATAAATCCGTTGGCAGCGGGACATCAGCTAACGCAGCGTCGAAAGGACGAATCGACAGCGGTTGGTCTCGGTCGGAAAGGAAAAAAGAGGCAGGAAGCACAAAAGGCACTGCCGGAGACGGGCAGCAAGCGGAAGACACCGGATCTGGACATCCGATCAACAAAGGAACGAAATCGTAGTAAGAGTGTTTCTGTGCCGACGGAACAACTGCCGAACATTGTGCGATTGAGCGAAACCCTAACGAAAGGGGCGACTAAAGAAAATAAGGAAAACAGTAGACTACCGCCCGGGAGGCCTCCTTCAGTTGCAGGACGAAAAGCAGGCAAGCAACCCGTCTCAAGCACCGAAACCTCTCCGCAGGATGACGGCACAGGGGTTATCAGGCAGACGCGTAGCTCCTCGGTTGCGCTGGACCCGTCCGAGGTGAAGAAACTTCACCAAGATACTGAAGACTCTGCTGGAAAGGGAGCAACACATGGAAGTACCCCGGTTCGTCCGCAGTCCGGTGGAGGGGCGGCATTGCACAATGAAGATTCTACCTCACTGGACTCAATGCCACTGTTGAAGCGTATTCATTCACGTTCCATCTCACGCATGCAGGCAGTCATCACGCCGACGGTCGTGTTGGAACCGCTTGCCACTTCTCCGAAAACTCCCGGTCGCCCAAGAGGCCGTCCACGTACGACATCCCCCATCATGGCAACGGAAACGCCAAACTCTCCCACCACTTCCGCTGGTCGTGGTCGTCCTCGAACAGCCCTCGCAATTACGGGCAATCCTTCCGCAGCGTCCATGGATCGAGCGTCTTCCTCTCCGCTGTCCTCACCAACCGCAAGTCCAACGGTGGCAGAAGGCGCTGTAGGCAGAAAGAAGCAACGACGAGACGGCCGTAAATCTGTTCCCCCCGCAATGGTGGAGCCGATCGAAAGCGCTCGTCTCGCGACCAGAGTAACAGCTTCCAAGTCTGTCACACCGACGCCACCGGTTGGCACGGTGATCCCGGCCCGTTTGAAGCGTGGCAAAAGCGATGAAACGTTGCGAGCTCAACAGCTCGAAAAGCCCACCAAGAAACCGAGAAAGGAGCCAGTATCTATCGAACAACCATCACCGGAGCAAGCAGCAACTCAGCCGTCCAAGCGACCAACGATCACGTCACCCATCGTTGAACCAGTCGATCCGGAAGAGACGGCCCACATGCTAAAGCCGGCTAGCTCGACCGAGGAGCTAGAGCACGATCCACTTCCACCGGACGAGGGACCGTCGGATTTCCTGCGTCTTGTCGACACTCCATCGCCAACCTCGTCCGGAGAAACGCGTGCAGAGCTTGCAGTGGGGGCCGCGGCTGGACGTGGCACTAGCAAGAAGCTTCCCCGCAAAAAGTACATTACGGCGGGTTTGTTCTCCGATTGCTACAAGGACGACGGTACTGGGGGTGAGGGTCGTTCGGGACCGAAGACGCCTCCGGAAACGCTGCTGCCTCCACCTGCGTACTGTGAGCGGTTCTTGCGCCGTACGGTGCGTGATTTCCAGTTGCCGTACGATCTCTGGTGGCTGCAGGAAAACGGTAAGCTGCCCGGCCGCAACTCGGTGCCGAGCTGGAATTACCGCAAGATTCGCACCAACGTGTACTACGACGTAAAACCCAACCCGTCGACGGACAATCCGCAGTGCAATTGCAAACCGGACAGCGGCTGCCAGGACGATTGTCTCAATCGGATGGTATATACGGAGTGTGTCCCCGAGCACTGTCCGTGTGGTGATCGGTGCAGAAACACGTGCATCCAGCGGCACGAGTATGCGCCCGGTCTAGAGCGCTTCATGACGGAGGAAAAGGGCTGGGGTATTCGGTCGCGGGAATCGATCACGAAAGGCACGTTTATCATGGAGTATCTCGGGGAGGTGGTCACCGAGCGTGAGTTTAAGGAGCGTATGCGAACGCTCTACCTAAACGACACGCACCACTACTGCCTAAACCTGGACGGTGGGTTGGTAATCGATGGACATCGGATGGGAAGTGACTGTCGCTTCGTGAATCATTCCTGCGCCCCGAACTGTGAGATGCAAAAGTGGTCCGTTAATGGGTTGTTTCGGATGGCTTTGTTTGCTTTGCGTGATATTCCTCCCAACGAAGAGTTGAGCTACGATTACAACTTTAGCCTGTTCAACCCATCGGAGGGACAACCGTGCCGCTGTGGCTCGGAGCAGTGTCGTGGGGTGATCGGTGGAAAATCCCAGCGCATCAAACCGATTCCACTTGGGTCGAGCAATATTGGCAGCAGTGCTGGACAGAGACAATCTTCCGAAGCTGGTGCTGATGCGGATTCGAGCAAGAACATCGGTCCAGATGGATCGATAACTGGTGGCAACGGACTCGGAAGCGGAGGCGCCCTGGTGGTCGAACTCAGTCCCCGCAGTGCGGCAAGATCACGCAAGCGGCAGGCTAGGAAGAACCAACCGATTGTACAACTGAACGGAACACCTCTGCCCACCTTCCATCCACCGACCGTGAAGGAGCGTGCGTTGATCGCTGAGCATCATTGCTTCTTGCTACGTAACCTCAACAAGATCCGTCGTCAGAAGGAACGTGCTGCTGCCGGGTTAGCGTCAGCTGCAGGGACAAACAGTGGGGTGGGTGCTGCGGGAGCAGAAGGTAGTCAGGGAGCTGCTACCGGTAGCGATCAGGCTGCAGGGGCGTGTAAACCGTCGCTTGCATCTCAAATCTCTGCGCTACGCTGTCCACGTAACATTCGCACGCGAGGACTTGCATTCGTTGAGGATGATCCGGAGCTGGAGAAAACGGCCCGAATTGCTGTAGCGCTAAAGGATATTTGCACCGAAATGGCCACATTGAAAGGTATGCCTTTTTCATTGACGAGTGAAGCACACAAGATACTAATATTTTTTTCCCTTCTTCTTAGACGACAAAGGGGTCCCGTATATCAGCAAGCTTCAGTTGCCACCGAAGAAGAAAACTCCTCTCTACTACGAGCGTATCCCTAAACCAATCGATTTGACGCAGATTGAAAGCAATATCGAACAGGGAGTGTACCGCATGCCGAAGGTGTTCGAGGAGGATCTACTGATCATGCTTAGTAACGCGATCAAGTACTATGGCATCAACTCACCGGAAGGGATCGCTTCGGAGGCGCTCAAATCACACTACTACACCTGCAAACAGCAACAGGTACCGAAGCTGCAGGCGTACATCGGCGAGGAGAACGAGCTGCTGCGTGGCTTCGTGCCAAAGAAGGAGCCAGAAGAGGACACGGCTGCACCGAAACCAAAGCGTGGTCGTCGGCAAGAGCAACCGGAAGACATCATCCGCTGCATTTGTGGTCTGTTCAAGGACGAGGGTCTTATGATCCAGTGCTCAAAGTGTCTCGTTTGGCAGCACATCGAGTGCACCAAGGCAGACCCGGCGGTGGAGAACTATCTCTGCGAAAAATGTGATCCGCGCGAGGTGAACTACGAGATTCCACTGAACGAGTTTACGGAGGAGGGCTATCAGTACTACATCTCGTTGATGCGCGGCAAGCTGCAGATCCGCCAGACGGACACGGTGTACGTGCTGCGCGACATCCCAATGTCGCCGGATCCGAACAATCCGAATGCACCGGTACGAAAGCATACGTACGAAACGATCGGTAAGATTGAGTACAGCGAGTGTGACATCTTTCGGGTGGAAAGTCTGTGGAAGGATAAGGAGGGCCGTCGGTTTGTGTACGGCCATCACTATCTGCGGCCACACGAGACATACCACGAGCCGACGCGACGTTTCTATCCGAACGAGGTGATGCGGGTACCGCTGTACGAGGTTATTCCAATTGAGTTGGTGGTGGATCGGTGCTGGGTGCTCGATCCAATCACGTTCTGTAAGGGACGCCCAGTGGACAGTTCCGAGCCGCACGTGTACATCTGCGAGCTGCGTGTGGACAAGAGTGCGCGCCTGTTTTCGAAGATCTCGCGTCACTCGCACCCGGTTTGCATGAAGTCGTACGCGTTCCACAAGTTTGAGCAGAAGCTGAAGATTGCCAAAACGTTTGCTGTAAGTAATAGCATTATTTCTTGCGTTCGGTGCATTTTGTTAATTGTCTTTTCTTTTGTTTCCATTTGCAGCCTCATGATCTTGGTTCGTTGGCTCATCTACTCTCGATACGAGATAGGCAAAAGAAGGGTTCGAAAAAGGACGACGGCAACGGGACGACCACTGGGTCGTCGAGTGTATCTTCCAGTTTCGGTGCCGGCGGAAGTCATTCCAGTGGGTCGAAGAAGATGACACCGATCATACAGTTATTGCCACCGCCGCCGAAGGTGAGTATTACATAGAATGAAGAATTCTCCAATCACGCTTAATCCCATCCGCACTATTCGTTCATTAGTAAATGACATTCGAGGCAGTTCACACATAATTTACTCATTTGACGATTTAATATCATAAAATACCACTCATATCATACAAGTTCGGTCAGGTTTGTCATTCAAATCGCTCACTCCATTTCCAACATGATAACACGTGTCGTAAACGTTTCCTTGTTTTTCTTTTCTCTCTATTTGTCTTCCCTGTACTCCAAAGACTGGCTTGAATACAGAACGAACCCTTGCGGTTCAGCCTCCGACGGGTGGGGCAAAGCCGAGCAGAACCAAGGTCCATAAATTGATCGATAAATAGCATTTCTTGTACTTTTATATATTTTGCTTTTGAAAGGCTTTCGCAAAACCTATCCTAGATATTGGTCACCAGTTTGTGATTTTTTAAAATACACAGTATAAGCTATCAATTGGTGAGATAAGGCGGGATAAGGCGTGGCAATTGCTTTAAGCACTGGTGATCGATAGAAGAAAGCTTTCCTGCTGTTGCTTCTACTATGCACCATCGTTTCTTTTGGAATAATATTTTTCTCAATTTCTTTAACATCTCACAGACACTGGCGGAAAAGCGCAACCGACTGGAACAGGTACTGTCACGGTTAATGCAAAAGCTCACGCTCAACCCGAACGCGCTGCCGGTGGTGGACATATCCTACCTGTTGACGGGCCGCGGGGCACGACTGCGACGGACCAACAACCCGACGCCGGTGCCGATTATTTGAGAGTGGGTGCGGAAGAGGAGAAAGCGGCGTCGCAAATGGAAGCGATGCTACGACTGAGCGCCCGGTTGTTACTACTGCCACGGACTCATGGGGTTTCTCCTCGCGGCCACCACTACCACAAAACGGACAGCAGACAGGCAGAATGCGACCTGTTTCCAGGTTGGTTTCTTTTGCAGACAAGATTTTCCCAATGGAAGAGAATCCACTGCGAAAGACATCATGCTGGACAGAGGCTCACTGGAGTATGGGAAACATGCTACAAGCAAGACACTGCAACGTGCAAGGGCGTTACGCAGGCACGATTTTAATACTTTTAAACTTAGTTAGCTGGTTTGCACTTTCTACAACTTCTCGTCGTTGGGAATAGTGTCGCTTGTATGATTTATCCAGATAATGCGACATAGTAGAAATAATTTTCATCTTTACTCACACCTGCATATACGTACTGTTCGTTATACAAACACACACAGATGCACGTTGGAT